>JADBJO010001381.1:340000-342500 GCA_016801955.1 Conus betulinus | reverse complement strand
CCACGACACCCCACCTGCAATCAATTCGCTTATCTTGTGTAATGAGCTGTGTCGGTGGCATCCGGCAGGATCTGTAAATAGTCCCACATGTCGGACGTCTGCTGTCGGGACATTTAACTCACCTCCAGGAATCTTATCACTCCGTCAGCCTCGCTTTCTCCAAATAGTCCTGCTCCGTTCATTTCAATACGCTTGTTTGGGACCACCTTCCAAATGCCATAATGCAGATACGAAAACAAACAAACAAACAAACAACAAGAACAGTATTTCACTTTCAGACACCAAATTGTTGAGAACAGTCCATTTAATTAGGGATTTCACATTCAGACACCAAACTGTTGAGAATAGTCCGTTTAATTAAAGTCTGCAGCTTCTTTCTGCTTTACATTTTACTGACATTGGCTTTTGAATTGTAGATCGTGTGCTTCAGTCTGTGGACATGGAGGCTACTTTGTCTTGCAGAGAGAGAGAGAGAGAGAGAGAGAGAGAGAGAGAGAGAGAGAGAGAGAGAGAGAGAGAGAGAGATGAGAGAGAGAGAGAGAGAATGCGTAGCGTGACAGTCGTCCTTGTTAGAGGGCATTATTGAAATGCTCAAGTGTAGACGTCTGTGTTGGAGTATAAATGTTGGCCATCACTGGAGTCACTCAGTGGCCGTGTTGGGGTAGAATTGTTGGCCATCACTGGAGTCACTCAGCGGCCGTGCAGGGTCTTTCTCTGGAGGGTCAGTGTCTGGCGGCCTAGCACTGGTCAGTCATCCTTCGGTATGCCGGTGTTAGCACTGCCTATCAAATAAACTGAAAGGCACTCGTTGCTATCAGACACTAGAAAGAATGCTGTGGCAGAGCAGCGTTATCAAGCCTGAAGACGAAACGAAACGAGGTGACAGACAGTCAGCCAAGATGTCAATAAGCATGCAAAAGAAAGGGCACAGTGGCGTTTATTTCATTCGCTCCATAAAACAAACATTAAAAATGCGCAAAAACAATACTGCCAAATGGCCGTCTGCAAAAGAACGGTAATGTGAGAAACCGAGTGATGAAATGAGGAAAACACAGTTCAGAAACGGGGGACAAGAAAGAGAGAGAGAGAGAGAGAGAGAGAGAGAGAGAGAGAGAGAGAGAGGGGAAGCTTTGTGTAAGAGGGGAGGAATATGGGGGGAGGATGAGTGGGAGGGAGTAGGTAGTGGTGACCTGGATACGGTCAGCTACAAGTGATGCCCTGTAAACCGTGAGCCCGTGACAGCAATGTGGATGAAGGAGACAGAAAGACAGAGAAAAAATGAAATGAAACCCAGACCGAAACGTGGATGAAGGAGACAGAAAGACAGAAAAAAATGAAATAAAACCAAGACAGCAATGTGGATGAAGGAGACAGAAAAGATAGAACTAAGAAATAAGTGTCAAAAAGAATACACAAAGGGGGAAAAACAACAAGAGGAAAGTATGAGGAGAAAAGAGAAGGGGGAAAAAGCAGAAAAATGGAAATTAAGCGAAGAGATGAAGATAAATGAGATAGAAACGAAACGAAAGAAACAAAGTGGAGAGAGAGAGAGAGAGAGAGAGAGAGAGAGAGAGAGAGACAGAGAGAGAGAGAGAGAGAGAGAGAGAGCGAGAGAGAGAGAGAGAGAGAGAGAGAGAGAGGAAGGAAGCGAGGTGGAGTCTGATTTCCAATTCGGACACACTGGGCTGAAAGTGGTGGAAGAGTAGAGCGCTGAAGTCTGGGCAGATGACTTGCTGTGTCTCCCTCGTGTACTTGCACAATCCATTTCACCTCAGCTGTCTCTTCCTCTCTGTCCCTCCCGTCCATCAATTAGAGTCATCCTATAGGAGCATCATCTCGACAAAAGACCACATTTACGTTTTGACGTGAAAATGATAACCATGGCCATTTTGACAGGCTGTAGATATCATGAGTGATATGTAACTGATGAAAATGATAACCATGGTCCATTTTCACAGGCTGTATAGATATCATGAGTGATATGTTTCCCGGACATGCTGCACGTGCATTGAAACTGCGTGTCACCCCCACCCCCCACCCCCACCCCCACACCCCCCACCTCCCTATAGCCTCTGCCTTCTACTGTCCTTGGTTGGCTGTAAATAACACGAAATTGAAACAGGACTCTGTCAGCAGCTAATTATCACCTGAAAAGAAGTGTTAAAATGTGGGGGGGAAAAAGTGTCCACGGACAAATACTTATTTCACTTAATACCTTTTTTTGCTAAAAGTGTAACGATGCCCATTTTTATTTTCATTCCCATGAGTTTTTTTTTTTTTTCCTTCTTCCTTATAAAATGGATGTTTTACAGAAAATAATGTGGAAAACAAGAGCGATGACTTTTTGACGTCAACATGCTGCCATACGGACCTCTTACCTGTGTACCCCCATCCCCCTCCTCCCTCAAACCGGATCTGAGGCAGGGCATACGACTTTCTGTGACCCCAGACTGACCATTCTGGAATCCCTTTCCTCAGACTGGCATTGGTGAGAAAGACA
>JADBJO010001381.1:325000-327500 GCA_016801955.1 Conus betulinus | reverse complement strand
GTGGGCTGGCCATCCATTACAGCGGGTGTCTTTCTTTCTTTTCCTTCGTCTTCTTCTTCGTCTTCGTCTTCTTCTTCTTTCTTCTTTTTCTTTCTTTCTTTCTTTCTTCTCTTCTTTCTTTTTTCTTTCTTTCTTTCTTTCTTTCTTTCTTTCTTTTTTCTCATTTACTTCCATCCTTCCTTCCTCTCTTTCTCCTCCTCCTCCTGCTCCTACTCCTCCTCCTCCTCTTCTTCTTTTTCTTTCTCCTCCTCTTCAGTTTTCTCCTTCTTTTCTTCCTCCTTCTCTTCTCCTCCTCCTCCTCTTCTCCTTTTTTGTTTTGTTGTTGTTGCTCTTCTCTTCTTCTTCTTCTTCTTCTTCTTCTTCTTCTGCTTCTTCAGCGGCGCCTGGTTATCTTGTGCAGCTGTGTGGGCGAGTACACGACAAATACGAGCGGCCAAAAAGTTCTCCATGTATGACAAATGGGGACAGAGAGAGAGAGAGAGAGAGAGAGAGAGAGAGAGAGAGAGAGAGAGAGACAGACAGACAGACACAGACAGACAGACAGACAGAAGGAGCGATTGAGAGAGAGAGAGACAGACAGACAGACAGAGGGAGCAAGGGAGGGATGGAGAGAGAGAGAGAGAGAGAGAGAGAGAGAGACAGACAGACAGACAGACAGACAGACAGACAGAGGGGGAGCAAGGGAGGGAGAGAGAGAGAGAGAGAGAGAGAGAGAGGGGGGGGTGAGAAAGAGAGAGAGGAGAGAGAGAGAGAGAGGGGGGGAGAGCGAGAGAGGCAGGGAGGGAGAAATGGGGGGTGGTAGGGTAGAGAGAGAGAGAAAGGGAGAGAAAGAAAGAGACAGAGGGAAGGAGGGAGGCAGGGAGAAAGAGAGAGAGAGGGGGGGAGGAGGGAGGGAGAGAAGAGAGAGAGAGAGAGAGAGAGAGAGAGAGAGAGAGAGAGAGAGAGAGAGAGAGAGAGGAGTGGATCTCAAAGCAAGACAGAGGCTTATATACAAGCTACAAATAAACAAAGAAACAAGCAACTCAGATATTCCACTCTGAGACAGAGACAGACAGTAAAACAAGAAGGCGAAGCATCAGTATGAATGGGTCCAACATCTGCTTCAGCGGAACCATAGAGCACACAGAACACTTGACACTGCTGAGGAATTCTTTCTCCTTTCGCCGTCCGCCTCAACGCAACGCTCCATCTGTCAAAGAGATGCAGTTCTACTGTGATAGGATGTCATGTTGCTCCCAGCTCTTCTGGGGAGAGCGATGGCACTGCAGCCATGGTGTGTGACCATCTGTACTTGGCACTGGAGCCATGGTGTATAATCATCTGTACTTGGCACTGGAGCAGTGGTGTATAATCATCTGTACTGGGCACTGAGCCATGGTGTATAATCATCTGTACTTCGCACTGAGCCATGGTGTATAATCATCTGTACTGGGCACTGAGCCATGGTGTATAATCATCTGTACTTCGCACTGAGCCATGGTGTATAATCATCTGTACTGGCACTGAGCCATGGTGTATAATCATCTGTACTGGCACTGAGCCATGGTGTATATAATCATCTGTAGGCACTGGAGCCATGGTGTATAATCATCTGTACTGGGCACTGGAGCCATGGTGTATGATCATCTGTACTGGGAAGAGCGATGGCACTGGAGCCATGGTGTATGACATCTGTACTGGGAAGAGCGATCATCTGTACTGGGCACTGAGCCATGGTGTATAATCATCTGTACTGGGGAGAGCGATGGCACTGGGCCATGGTGGTGTATCATCATCTGTACTGGGGCACGATGGCACTGGAGCCATGGTGTATAATCATCTGTACTGGGCACTGAGCCATGGCACTGGAGCCATGGTGTATGACCATCTGTACTGGGGAGAGCCATCGATGGCACTGTGCAGCCATGGTGTATGATCATCTGTACTCTGTGGGGAGAGCGATGGCACTGGAGCCATGGTGTATGACCATCTGTACTGGGCACTGAGCGATGGCACTGGAGCCATGGTGTATGACCATCTGTACTGGGACACTGGAGCCATGGTGTATGACCATCTGTACTGGGCACTGGAGCCAGCCATGGTGTATGATCATCTGTACTGGGGAGAGCGATGGCACTGGAGCCATGGTGTATGACCATCTGTACTGGGCACTGGGAGCCATGGTGTATGACCATCTGTACTGAACACTGGAGCCATGGTGTATGACCATCTGTACTGAACACTGGGGTCATGGTGTATGACCATCTGTACTGGGGAGAGCGATGGCACTGGAGCCATGGTGTATCACCATCTGTACCGGCCACTGGAGCCATGGTGTATGACCATCTGTACGGCCACTGGAGCCATGGTATATGACCATCTGTACTGGCCACTGGAGCCATGGTATATGACCATCTGTACTGGACACTGGAGCCATGGTGTATGACCATCTGTACTGGACACTGGAGCCATGGTGTATGACCATCTGTACTGGGCACTGGAGCCATGGTGTATGACCATC
>JADBJO010001381.1:317500-320000 GCA_016801955.1 Conus betulinus | reverse complement strand
GTCCATGGCAGCGTGTGAAATCATTGATGACGCACTAACCACAGCCAACCAGCGGACAGGAAACGTCACCAAACAACTTCCGGTTTAGAGATCGTCCAATGGCACCAGTCTGTAGCCAACCTCGGGCCGCGTCACGGAAGAACTCTGCAGCCAATCAGAGAATGGGAAATGGTCAAACGATGTAGCCCGTCGCCACAGCATAGAAATGGCGTCCAACCGCTGACAAAGAGAGTGTGAAAGGTTAACACGACAACCTTTGACAGAAGTGTGTAAGGTGCGATTGAAAACCATCGATAAAGTGCAGAATGACACAATGCGCTATGTCTGCACCCAACAATCGAAATGGCGTAAACGCCTAATGGCAGGATATGGACACGGCAGTCAGTTTACTGTGCAGGAAACAGAAGTCAGTTACTGTGTAGAAACAGCACTCAGTTAGTGTAGAAATGGCAGTCAGACACTGTGCAGGAAACTGCAGTCAGTCACTGTGCAGGAAACAACAGTCCATGTGCAGGAAACAGCACACAGTCACTGTGCAGGAAACAGCAGGCAGTCACTGTGCAGGAAACGGCAGTCACTGTGCAGGAAACAGCTTTCAGTCACTGTGCGAGAAACAGCAGTCACTGTGCAGGAAACAGCAGTCAGTCACTGTGCAGGAAACAGCAGTCAGTCACTGTACAGGAAACAGCAGTCACTGTGTAGGAAACAGCAGTCACTGTGCAGAAAACGGCAATCAGTCACTGTGCGGGAAACAGCAGTCAGTCACTGTACAGGAACAGCAGTCACTGTGCAGGAAACAGCAGTCACTGTGCAGGAAACGGCAATAAGTCACTGTGCAGGAAACAGCAGCAGTCAGTCACTGTGGAGGAACAACAGTCAGTCACTATGCAGGAAACGGCAGTCAGTCACTGTGCAGGAAACGGCAGTCAGTCTGTGCAGGAAACAGCAGCAGTCAGTCACAGTGCAGGAAACGGCAGTCACTCACTGTGGAGAAAACAGCAGTCAGTCACTATGCAAGAAACAGCAGTCACTGTGCTGGAAACGGCAGTCAGTCACTGTGGAGGAAACAGCAGTCAGTCACTGTTCAGGAAACGGCAATGAGTCACTGTGCAGGAAACATCAGTCAGTCACCGTGCAGGAAACAGCAATCAGTCACTTACAGGAAACGGCAGTCAGTCACTGTGCAGGAAACAGCAGTCAGTCACTGTGCAGGAAACAGCAACAGCAGTCAGTCACTGTGCAGGAAACACAGCAGTCAGTCACTGTGCAGGAAATGGTAGTCAGTCACTGTGCAGGAAACGGCAATCAGTCACTGTGCAGGAAACAGCAATCAGTCACTGTGCAGGGAAACGGCAATCAGTCACTGTGCAGAAAACAGCAATCATTCACTGTGCAGGAAACAGCAATCACTGTGCAGGAAACAGCAGTCACTGTGCAGGAAATGGCAGTCATTCACTGAGCAGGAAACAGCAATCAGTCACTGTGCAGGAAACAGCAATCACTGTGCAGGAAACAGCAGTCAGTCACTGTGCAGGAAATGGCAGTCAGTCACTAGGCAGAAAACAACAGTCACTGTGCAGGAAACAGCAGTCAGTCACTGTGCAGGAAACAGCAATCAGTTACTGTGCAGGAATGGCAATCAGTCACTGTTATGGAAACGGCAGTCAGTCACTGTGCAGGAAATAGCAGTCACACTGTGCAGGAAACAGCAGTCTGTTGCTGTGCAAGAAACAGCAGTCAGTCACTGTGCAGGAACAGCAGTCAGTCACTGTGCAGGAAACAGCAGTCAGTCACTGTGCAGGAAACAGCAGTCACTGTGCAGGAGGAAACAGCAATCACTGTGCAGGAAACGGCAATCACTGTGCAGGAAACAACAGTCACTGTGCAGGAAACAGCAATCAGTCACTTTGCAGGAAACAGCAATCAGTCACTGTGCAGGAAACAGCAATCAGTTACTGTGCAGGAAATGGCAATCAGTCACTGTTATGGAAACGGCAGTCAGTCACTGTGCAGGAAATAGCAGTCACTGTGCAGGAAACAGCAGTCTGTTGCTGTGCAAGAAACAGCAGTCAGTCACTGTGCAGGAAAAACAGCAGTCAGTCACTGTGCAGGAAACAGCAGTCAGTCACTGTGCAGGAAACAGCAGTCACTGTGCAGGAAACAGCAATCACTGTGCAGGAAACGGCAATCACTGTGTGCAGGAAACAGCAAGCACTGTGCAGGAAACGGCAAGCACTGTGCAGGAAACAACAGTCACTGTGCAGGAAACAGCAATCAGTCACTTTGCAGGAAACAGCAATCAGTCACTGTGCAGGAAACAGCAATCAGTTACTGTGCAGGAAATGGCAATCAGTCACTGTTATGGAAACGGCAAAATCAGTCACTGTGCAGGAAATAGCAGTCACTGTGCAGGAAACAGCAGTCTGTTGCTGTGCAAGAAACAGCAGTCAGTCACTGTGCAGGAAACAGCAGTCAGTCACTGTGCAGGAAACAGCAGTCA
>JADBJO010001381.1:287500-295000 GCA_016801955.1 Conus betulinus | reverse complement strand
GTAGTCATGGTAAGGGAAAAGGCAAACAGTCTAAAGATAGTGTAGTCATGGTAAGGGAAAAGGCAAACAGTCTAAAGATAGTGCAGTCATGGTAAGGAAAAGGCAAACAGGCAAAGATAGTCTCAAAGGATAAAGGTAAACAGTCATGGTATGGTAAGGAAAAGGCAAACAGTCTAAAGATAGTGCAGTCATGGTAAGGAAAAGGCAAACAGTCTAAAGATAGTGCAGTCATGGTAAGGAAAAAGGCAAACAGTCTAAAGATAGTGTAGTCATGGTAAGGAAAAGGCAAACAGTCTAAAGATAGTGTAGTCATAGTAAGGGAAAAGGCAACAGTCTAAAGATAGTGTAGTCATAGTAAGGGAAAAAGGCAGTGTAAACGACAGTGTATTCATGGTAAGGGGAAAAAACAGTGTATACGTGCATGGAAAAATAATTTCCGAGTATGTTGAACAGTAAATGTTTAATTCCGTTGAACTAGGTGGATTTGTTTTTAATCTTTCGGAAAAAAAAAGTTGAAACATGACTAGAGCAAAACAGGTTATTATTAACAGTGAGACATGAGTTTGCAGAAATCAGTTTCCTTCAAAACTTGATTATATGATTTCAACCCTGATCATTTAGTGTTAATTGTTTGACGTTTTGTCGCGTTAAAACAAACATGAATTTGGATTTTACGGGATGAGGGGCCTTATGATTGAGTTCTGACATTTCAACAAGCCTGTCCATTTCTTTTTTGCAAATCACTGCACACTGCATTCACATGTTTACCTTTACTGTAAACAGTAATATATTATCAGCAAATAGCTTGTATGAGGAAGATATTATCAATGGTAGATCATTAACATAAACTGAAAAAGAATTAGACTTTAGACTGATCCTTGAGGAACTCCGTATTTCACTGGTAATAAAGAGGATGTTTCAAAACCTTTTCAAACCAGTTGTCTTCTGTTATTCATGATCGACCATACAAATTTGATAGATTCGCTGGACAGACCATAATAATGAATATTTTTAAAGAGAAGATTGTGGTCAATGACATCAAAATCTTTGGCAAAATCAACGAAAAGTACTCCTGTGAGAAGACCACTTTTAATGTTCGAGTACCATTGTTCAACTAGACTTAGTGCGATATGATTGGAGTGCTTCTCTCTAAATCCGTTTTGATCTGAATGAAATAAATCGTATTCATAAAGTATGACTGGATGTTTCATGAAGGATCTCTCACGAGATGGTAGACAAAAGCGATATTAATCTAAACTGGTCAAACAGTTCGATGGGTCATCTGGGTCACCGGATTTAAGAATTGGCATCACTTTGGTTTTCCTGAAAGCTTGTGGATAGTGACTCTTATTGATGCAAAGATTGTAAATATAATGTAAGATGCTCAGATATTATAGGTGCTGACATGTTAAGGATTTCACTGTCGATGATGTCCAGACCACATGAATTGGATTTTTTTTTAATAAGCACAGTTCTATACACTTCTCTATTGAAATTGTAGATGAGGGCGTATGCACTTCGATTCGCAAAACTCATTTAATAATGACAAATTGTTATTTTCTATGAGATATACTTTGATTGTGTTTTTTTTCCCCCAGCTATTATAGAAAAGTGGTTATTGAGTAGTTCAAGTGATTTATCTGTTGTAGAAGGACACAACAGCTGTGTTTTGTTTTTCCCCACACAGTTTGTTAATGGCTTTTCAAAGAGGTGTTGTTTTTTTGTAGAAAAAACTAAGTTCACCAGAATGTGTTTCCGAGCATATCTTTTCAAAGCAGTCATTCTGTTTCTTGTTTACTACACTGAGCACTTTTATCTGCTGACTTTAGTCGATTATCACGAAATGTTCCAGCACATGGATGTCAAGGACAGAGAGAAAGATGCTGTTCAGAGCTGCACGCGCCTTGTCAGGGTCGTTATACTGATACACTTCCCAAAAGTTTGCAAAACACAAGTCAGATAGAAATTTCTCTGGTTTAAGTGTTTTGTAAGAATGAAGTAAAATGTTCTGAGAGCGTGCGTGCGTGCCCGCGCACGAGAGAGAGAGAGAGAGAGAGAGAGAGAGAGAGAGAGAGAGAGAGAGAGAGAGAGAGAGAGAGGAGAGAGAGGAGAGAGAGAGAGAGAGAGAGAGAGAGAGAGAGAGAAAGAGAGACTCACAGTCAGGCACACAGACAAAAAAAACTCACACACACGCACGCACACACACACACACACACACACACACACACGAGAGGAGAGAGAGAGAGGAGAGAGAGAGAGAGAGAGAAGAGAGGAGAGAGAGAGAGAGAGAGAGAGAGAGAAGAAACAAAAATGTTGGACTGGAGGTATTGCAGACCTGGGCAGTGACAAATATATTGGCAGAGACCAATGTGATAACATCTGACAGAAGTGGAACAACTTTGTGAACTGTTGTCAGTGTGGCACCCCAGTGCCCCCTT
Source organism: Conus betulinus (assembly GCA_016801955.1). NCBI lineage: Eukaryota > Metazoa > Mollusca > Gastropoda > Neogastropoda > Conidae > Conus > Conus betulinus. The sequence goes on along the minus strand of JADBJO010001381.1, from coordinate 292,562 downwards.
CATCCCAGATCCACCCCCACCCCCACTCCCATCCCTACGAAGTCAAGGAACGAAAGAAGAGAGGAGATACGAAAGACCAGTCTTATCTTTCCTAAAACTGCAGGTAATCGTCTTTACTCCCCCCTTTTTCTCCTAATCGGGTCTATTCTCTCCCATTTCACCCGTATTATTTTCGTTGTAACCTAATTTCCACGCCAGTGTCGGTTTGTCCTAGCTGTCCATACACCCAATCCATGGACACCATTAGAGTCCCTATCTCGTCCTCAGACTGCCAGAGGCGAGGAGGGGAAAATGTCAAGGAGACAAGATGAAGACACGAAGAGCCGCCATTAGTTGTCTCCCTTCGCTTGGTTTCAGACGTCACCAAGGAAACGGGAAATGATAACCCCGTTGTTGATCTTCAAGGAAACTGATCACTTGATGGTCGCCAAGGAAGAAACGGTGTTAATTTCCTATGGACGGCGGTGTTCGCCCTGTGTTTATGCAGAGAGATGGGGGCGGGGGGGAGGGGGGGGGGGGGGTTAGGCGATCTTGTCTGTTGGCGTCATCTGAGAATAAGGATAGTGCTGTCATCGTTTTCTTTTTATTTGAAAAGCAAAGACCCCCCCTCTCTCTCTCTCTCTCTCTCTCTCTCTCTCTCTCTCTCTCTCTCTCTCTCTCTCTCTCTCTCTCTCTCTCTCTCTCTCTCAGTTTCTCCCTGCGTCTCTCTCAGTTTTGCGTATGGTTTATTTGCTATGGTTTATTTGCTATAAATATAAAAGAATACCGTATCAGTGACCGTGCAAGTGTCACTCTGCATGTGTACGCGTGTGTATCCACGTGCATGCAGAAACACACAGCATAATCATACACAATTGCGCACACACACACACACACACACACACACACACACACACACACACACACACACACACACACACACACACACGCATACACATACACACACACACACTCACACACATACACACACACACACACACACACACACACACACACACACACACAACACACACACACACACACAAGCACGCACGCACGCACACACACGCACGCACGCACGCACACACAGACACACACACACACACACACACACACACACACACACACACACACACACACACACACACACACACACACACACATGATGTATGCAAATCCGTGTCTGGACGTTAAATACTTGTAGGCATGTTTATGAACAGGATAGGAAGACTCATTCCGGCCCGTTGTTGTACATTACTGTCCGCTCCGTGACCTTGTCCAGCAGCAAGACATTGTCCTGACTGCCGGTCACTGTCAGTTGAAATTTGCCATAGTACCACAGTGCCAGACTCAGACTGTTGAAGGTCACTGTATTAACTAACTCCCTATAGAATGACAGTGCCAGACGTACAGACTCCTGAAGTCACTGTCATTACTAACTCCCCATAGAATGACAGTGCCAGACGTACAGACTCCTGAAGTCACTGTCATTACTAACTCCCCATAGTATGACAGTGCCAGACGTCCAGACTTCTGAAGGTCACTGTCATTACTAACTCCCCATAGTATGACAGTGCCAGATGTCCAGACTCCTGAAGGTCACTGTCATTACTAACTCCCCATAGTATGACAGTGCCAGACGTACAGACTCCTGAAGGTCACTGTCATTACTAACTCCCCATAGTATGACAGTGCCAGACGTACAGACTGTGAAAGATCACTGTCATAACTGATCTCACCAAAACCAGAGAAAAGGGAGGTGGTGTATACACTACCTCTCATCTATCTGCCCACAACGCCAGACTCGTGGTCTGCTGAAAGTCATTGTCATGTTTCATTTCCTGACAGTTCAGACTCACAGGCTGTTAGTGGTCAATGCAACGCCTAATTCCCCACAGTTCCAGACTCACCCTGCTGGTGATCACTGCAATCCCCCACAGTGCCACAGTGCCAGACTCACAGACTGCTGGTGATCACTGCAATGCCTAATTCCCCACAGTGCCACAGTGCCAGACTCACAGACTGCTGGTGATCACTGCAATGCCTAATTCCCCACAGTGCCACAGTGCCAGACTCACAGACTGCTGGTGATCACTGCAATGCCTAATTCCCCACAGTGCCACAGTGCCAGACTCACAGACTGCTGGTGATCACTGCAATGCCTAATTCCCCACAGTGCCACAGTGCCAGACTCACAGACTGCTGGTGGTCACTGCAATGCCTAATTCTCCACAGTGCCACAGTGCCACATCCATGCCCTGCTGACAGACGGAAACTGATGAGCGATCTTTCTGCCGGTCTGCCTGAAACCATGCTGAATTAATGGCAAAATCCCCCCCCCCCCCCCCCCCCCCCCACCATCACCCCTTACCCTTTCCTCATCCTTCCCTCTCCCACGTATCTCTTCCTCCGCCCCCCTTTATCCACCCTTTCCCACCCCCACCCGCCATCGTTGATTGCCCTGTGAAGGCGAAAGAGCATAGGATCGAGCGTCTACCGAGGTGGTTTGAGCCACGTGATTTGATGCTGCTGATCGTTTGATTGGCGGAGAGGCCAGACAGGCCCTGACTTCTGAGCGTCCTCTGGCTGATATGATAGCAGCATCACCTACACCAGACATGCTTCACTACATCAGTTAATGGAGAGACGTTCATATCTCCTTCCCGCCCTAAGCCACCCCCAAGTCATGCATTCGTGAGTCATTAAGCTGATTTTATGTCATCGATAAACCAAAAGTAATTTGATGTGTAAAACTGATGCTGTAGGGTACATAACGGAACTGTTGCTAAACTCTGCAAAACCGTTGTGGATGTCGTGTAAAAACAAAAGCAATGTCAAAATAATGCGCTTGGTAACGGTTTTTTTAAATAGACAATATAAAGCAGATCAGCGAATTTTGAACAAACATGCCATCTTCAGTAAACACTAACAACAAAGCTAGCCTTGCCGAAAGCAATAATCATTCTGCTTCAGTTTCCTTATCGCCACATCAAACCGTTGACCGGCAGGAAGTGCCGTAGAAATCATAAAGGGATCAGACTAATGTGGTGATAAACGACAGTGAGTGATCGGAAGAAACCGATTTGACCAACAGTCCAACGCAGAGAAGGTACACAGAGAATACAGCCTCCACGTGTTGGTCAGACTTCACGATTTGACCAACAGTCCAACGCAGAGAAGGTACACAGAGAATACAGCCTCCACGTGTTGGTCAGACTTCACGATTTGACCAACAGTCCAACGCAGAGAAGGTACACAGAGAATACAGCCTCCCACGTAGTGGACAGACTTCGGGACGGAAGGATGAGAAAGTTTCAAAAGGTCATGCGGGCCGCAAACGAAGATCTATCACTTAAGACAGAAACCGACGACACAGCGAAAGTCTGTCTGTGATGGCTTGAATGTCTGAATACATGGCACGTCACTTAGCGCTGCACAAAATGGAGATGGATGACCACATGGCTTTTGACATCGTTCGCTGATTGATTCATCCACCGACGGACATGGTAAAATAACGAGCTTGTTAGACCAGTCCATTCTTCGCCTTTCACCATCGCTCAGTGAACTGGTTCATCCATTAACTGTCCCAGACATAGTGCAATAATGAGCTCGTTGGACAAACCCACCCTGTTTTGACGGAGACAATGCAGAAACGGCGTGATAATTGACGAAGCTGATGGGTAATAAGTCGTTTCATTTGTCTTTGGAGACAGACTGAAGACACATTGCCTTCAGTAATTAACGCTCAGACATTCATTGTTTCGCCATGTTTTTGCAAAATTGGTTATTATGGCGGGGAGGGGGGGGGGGGGAGGGTCAGGATTTAGTACTAATAACTAAAGCTTACAAAATAATTATGGACATGTCACCAACACTTTCAAAAAATATGTTTAAACATCAGTAGAACAGACGATGACGATATTGAGTTTTCTCACAAGAAATTATGGCAGAAACAACAGACTAGCACGTGAAGGCGAAAGACCAGCAGGTCTGATGGATGACGGACATGCAGTTTGTCAAATCTAAAGTAACAGGTGTAAATACGCTTTACCTCCTTCTCCTCTCACACCCTCACCTGGTCTTCCCCTTCCCCTTTCCATCCTTCCCCCCCCCCCCACCCAGATCGAAACTGCCGTACATCTACGCCTCACCTCCTCCTTTTCCGTCCCCAGTCCTACCACCACCTCTGTCCCTCTGTCCCTGTCTTCCCCGTGTCTGTCGTCATAACCTGATTTGGCGGGGGAAAGGGCGGTTCATTTGAACGTCCTTCTGGCCGTGGACGTATTATTGAATGATGTGCCGGAGAACACCGAGAGGTTTGGTGTCCACAGAGGTAGAAAAGGTAGACTGCAAGATCGACGCGCATCAGTTAGCAGTCATTGTACTTTGCAAAGGTCACATACAGACGGACTTTGGATCAGTGAATAACGTGTTCAAATTTCGCTAGACATCTGAACCACTAATCCTAGATAAGCCAGCAGAAAACAATGGATGAAGTCTGGAGTTACCGTAGAAGAACCTCTTATGAGGAGTATGGGCATGTTCTCATACACAAAGGACTGTTTCGGTGTGTTTGAGTAAAAACTACGATTCTGACTGATGTCAGACGGTTTTGTTTTGACGGGAGGGAAACACTTTCGCTTTCTTCCTCGATATTAGTGTGTGACTTTCTGTTGTTTTGTGTTGCCCATGTGGCATTTTCTTATCATCATGCAAGACATGAGAATTATGGTCATATGTTCAGCAGTATACAATGACAGAAAACAGTTTGAATATACTTTTAGAAAAAAAATCTCTCCTTCCAAAAACACCACACACATAATACAAATTTAGGGCAGTCACTACAAGTTTCAAGAAAACTTAAATTGGTAAGAAAAAACGAAAGTAAATGACAAGAACACGATGAAAAAAAAGAAGGAAATCTAACAAAATCGTAATACTATTGCAGTGAAAATGCCATCATGCGCATGTCTTTTTTTTTTTCAATGAATAAACATGAAAAATAATATATAAAAGGTTCATCTTCATCTTTATCCGTCTGACAGCTACAGTCAACATATTAACTTCTCTGGCGCTTCATGAG
>JADBJO010001381.1:260000-270000 GCA_016801955.1 Conus betulinus | reverse complement strand
GACTGTCTGCAGTTTGACATGTGACAGGAAAAGTTGTGAAATGAATACTGTTTCATTATCATCCTCTTTTCGTTCGTTGCGTCTCATGGGCCACCTTTTTTTTTGTAAATGGGTATGTTGATTCCTCGTGTGTGTGTGTGTGTGTGTGTGTGTGTGTGTGTGTGTGTGTGTGTGTGTGTGTGACTATGTGTAAATTTGTGTGTCTGTCTGTCTGTGTTTGAGGAAGGAGGGGGGGGGGGCAGGCAGGAGGTGGTGACTAGGAAGAGATACATGCACGCCCTTACGCATCACCCTGTACTGTGCATGCAAATTCTTACCCCGTATCATTGCGGTGACAAGACTGGACCTAGTAGTAAACAGGAGACACCGACAGAATAGCGATGTGCCAATAGCGAGAGAGCTATACAGAAGGGGACAGGGGTGGAGGGGGTAGCGGACAGGGGGCAGGCGGTGGGGTCGGGGTGGAGGGGGGGGGGGGGGGGGGGGGGGGCGTTCAGTCCACCGTGAGCTGACGGGCCCAAATCAGCTGAAGCCAGCACAGACCATTAGTGGAGAGCCGGCCCGCGCGACCAATGAACTCACCACACGTCAGCTGACATCAAGGGCTCAGTCATTTCCTCCACATTCTGCAGAAGAAAGGGGGGGGGGGGGGGGGGGGGGGGGGGGGGCAAGGAAGGCGTGGGGAGGTGGGAAAGAGAGGGAATGAGGGCGGGAGAGAATGGCGAATGAAGGAGAGAAGAAAGAGACGGACACGTTGGAAAAGAAAAGACAGGAAACGAGAGAGGAAGAAAGGGGAAAGGGAGTAGGAAGGGAAGGAGGAAGAGAAGAAAGGATGGGTACAAAGGAGGGAAAGAACAAAGGTGGAGGAGAGGGGGGCAGCAGAAGAAGAGGTGAAAGGAAGATGGGAAGAAGCAAAGCAGGCAGGAAGGAAGGAAGGAAGGAAGGAACGAACGAACGAACGAACGAAGGAAAGAAGGAAGGAAAACAACCAGGTAGGAGCCAGCCGCTGTACTGCAGTGATTAGCATGGCGGATTCCCGGCTGGGTGGTCGAGGGTTCGATTGCCACCAGATAGTTGTGGGACTTGTCGGTCCATGACTGGTTCTTCCCCAGGGTTGAGTTCTCCATGGATTCAGCTGGGAAGACTGACACGACGCCGTCGAGCTTCGTCCATTACTTTTATCATGCGTCTCCTAGAGTGTTGCTTTCATTTCCTGACAATGCTGCAGGTGTGTGTATCTCTCGGGCCTGGTTGACGCCGGCGTCTGTCATGAAAATATGCGTTTGGTACAGCCCTGTCATGCAGTCTCAGACCAGAACGGAAATCCGCCATCCTCATCATCCTTATCCGTATCGATCAGCATAGAAAAAAAAAAGTCTCACATTTTGTGCCCCTTCGCGCCTTGCTGTCATGGTGACCTCAATTTCGATGTTTTCTCTCTGTCCATATCTTCAGTGATTTCGTGCCGAGATAACAGGTACAGGCGAGTTCATTGGGACTGTCGCTGGACAAAAGTGGCGGCACTCAACGGAGTTGGGGGGGGGGGGGGGCAGGGGGGGAGGAGGGGGGGGGGGGGGGGGAGGGCGCTCACTTACGCTGGCTCCGCGACTACGCAATGCTTGTCGTCAGTGAGGGGCTACACCGCAATGATTGTCCTCAGTGAGGGGCTACGCGCCGCAATGATTGTTGTCAGTGTCAGTGAAGGACTACGCAATGGTTCTTGTCAGTGGGGGGCTACGCAATGATTGTCGTCAGTGAGGGGCTACGCAATGATTGTCGTCAGTCAGGGGTTACGCAATGATTATCGTCAGTGAGGGCTACGCAATGATTGTCGTCGGTGACGGACAATGCAATGATTATCCTCAGTGAGGGCTACGCAATGATTGTCGTCAGTGAGGGGCTACGCAATGTTTGTCGTCAGTGAGGGATACGCAATGATTGTCGTCAGTCAGGGGCTACGCAATGATTGTCGTCAGTCAGGGGTACGCAATGAGTGTCGTCAGTCAGGGGCTACGCAATGATTGTCGTCAGTGAGGGCCTACTCAATGAGTGTCGTCAGTCAGGGGTACGCAATGAGTATCGTCAGTCAGGGGCTACGCAATGATTGTCGTCAGTCAGGGGCTACGCAATGAGTATCGTCAGTGAGGGGGCTACGCAATGATTGTCGTCAGTGAGGGGCTACGCAATGATTGTTGTCAGTCAGGGGCTACGCAATGATTGTCGTCAGTGAGGGGCTACGCAATGATTGTTGTCAGTCAGGGGCTACACAATGATTGTCGTCAGTCAGGGGCTACGCAGTGATTGTCGTCAGTGAGGGGCTACGCAATGATTGTCGTCAGTGAGGGGCTACGCCGCAATGATTGTCGTCAGTGTCAGTGAGAGACTGCGCAATGATCGTCATCAGTGAGAGGCTACGCAATGATTGTTGTCAGTGAGTTTCTACGCAGTGTTTGTCGACAGTCAGGGACTACGCATTGATTGTCGTCTGTGAGGGGCTAAGCAATGATTGTCGTCATTGAGGGACTACGCAATGATTGTCGTCAGTGAGGGACTAAGCAATGATTGTCGTCAGTGAGAGGCTACGCAATGATTGCCGTCAGTGAGTTGCTACGCAATGATTGTCGTCAGCGAGGGGCTACGCAATGATTGTCGTCAGTGAGGGACTACGCAATGATTGTCGTCAGTGAGGGGCTACGCAATGATTGTTGTCATTGAGGGGCTATGCAATAATTGTCGTCAGTGAGGGACTACGCAATGATTGTCGTCAGCGAGGGGCTACGCAATGATTGTCGTCAGCGAGGGGCTACGCAATGATTGTCGTCAGCGAGGGGCTACGCCATGATTGTCGTCAGTGAGGGGCTACGCAATGATCGTCGTCAGTGAGGGACTACGCAATGATTGTCGTCAGTGAGGGGCTACGCAATGATTGACGTCAGTGAGGGGCTTAGTTGCTGGTGTCCCTGGATCAGAGTGAGCGTGTCTGTTCGTCACCAAAATGACTTGGCAGCAATGCAGGGTCTCCTCTGGTGGGATGCCTCACGGCAGCTTGGCGTTGACTGTCCCTGTGGATTGCCAGTACCGTGGCTACAACTGGATCAGCCCGGGTGTAGCTGTGACGTTGACTGCCCCTGTGGATTGCCAGTGCCGAGGCTCAGCCGGGGTGTAGTGTGGACTGCACACTGGAACGAGCGGATGAAGGAGGGCGGGGGGAAACGGGGGGGGGGGGGGGGGGTGCTACTGGAGTGATTTAGTCAATGAGTGAGAAACAAGACCAGGTGGAGAAAAGAAAAAGAAAAAAAGGGAGGATGGCATGAAGGGCAAAGAACGAAGGAGAAAGAGAAAAATGAAATCAGGATGACAGGAAGGAAAGAAGGTGGTAGGAAGGAAAGAAGGCGGTAGGAAGGGAAGAAGGAAATAAGGAAAGACGAGGTAAGAAGGAAAGAAGGCGGTAGGAGGGGAGAAGGGCGATAGGAAGGGGAGAAGGCGGTAGGAAGGGAAGAAGGCGGTAGGAAGGGAAGAAGGCGGTAGGAAGGAAAGAAAGAGGTAGGAAGGGACAATGACAAAATGTTTCAATGAGCCAGGCCTTCTGCCCATGTCAAGGGGAGGGTACAAAGGGAAATAATGTCAGGCTTCTACATTGAAAATAATATGATTAACATCCATACTGTCCTGTAGACGAAATAGCAAGATTACGAATTTTAAATGCATCAGTTAGATATGCTGCCAGTCTGCGCATACATTTAGTGTCACACATCAGTAACGATAACCAGAAAGAAGAAGGGTAATTGTTATACTTACAGGGAATGTATTTTTCCCTAACATTTGAGTATTTGGGACAGACGCATATAAAATGAAGTTCACTTTCTGGAACACTCTCACAAAATGGGCAGTTAGGGGAGACATTATTAGAGTATCGGTACCGATGCGTTCGTAATGCTGAAACACCTAGTCTAAATCTGATTAAGGTCTTTTTCAGTATACACTGTTTTAGGTCGAATAAGTATTGAGATGTACCAAACGATAGTTTGAAAGATGCATAAAATGTACACCGACTTTTATCTCTCAACTGAGCCTCCCATACTTGAATGAAACAATCGATTAGCCTTTGCTTGAATTCTCTAAGAAAAAGATGAATATTTTGAACACCTTGGTGTTCCCATACATGTCCGAATCCATATTTGTATAAAGTAAAGCGTACGACAGAAACCCAATTGTTCTGATTTTTATCATGAAGAGCTTACAGCATTTTATAAGATTTTAAAGGCAGACGCTCATTAGACATTCTCAAAAGTTTCAGCCAATGTTTAACACTGCTTGTATAAGTATGAACATAAGGAGGATATTTACCACATTCACCATAGACGAGGACATTAGGTGTCTTAACGCTAACATTTAACAATGTTTTCAACGCAAAGGGGTGTACTTTTTCAATCAAATTCTGATTTGCAAATAATCCCCAACTTCAGAGCCGTAAGTTAGCATTGGTAGGATTTGACAATCAAATAATTTAAAGAACACTTTTGGATGCTTTTCACTGAGGGACCACAGCAGTTTAAGATACATACAACTCCTCTCTTTGCTTTTGGCGGCTCAACAATCAGGCATTTAAAAAAAATGGCAAAACATTACGGTTCTTGATTTACAATGTGGAAGGCATGTCAACAGTATATGATCATGAGGTTCGCTCTTTTGTGGCTGTTTATGATCTCATTCTTTTCGTTGAAGCTTTTTCAGATTCCTTCCCAAGTCACTTGTTTCCTTATCATGATGTATATATTTCTCCTGATATTCAAGTTTCTGATTCCGTTACCGCTAGACTGTCCGGTGGAATTGCACTTCTTGTAAAGAAAAAGCTGACTAGATTTATTGCACATATCACAATTGAATATGACAACTGCTTGGTTCTCAAGTTATCGAAACTACTAACGGGTTTTTATTCTGACTGTTTCTTGACTGGTTTGTATATCCCACCTTCAAATAGTGTTTATTATGCTGAAACTGAAATTGATAATGGTTTATGTTTTTAAGATAACCGTATCGCTGATTTATTTGAAAAATATGGCGAACTGCCTCTCATTGGTTTTGGAGATTTGAATGCCAGAACAGGCAATGGTAATGTTTCTGACTTCTCCATAGACGACCTTATTGGTGACAATGCAGAGTATTCAAAGCTGTGTACACGATTTCATAGGGAGTCAAAGGATGGTGTTACAAATGAATTTGGTAAATATATACTTCAAATATGTGATCGATATAACCTGATTATATTGAACGGACTTGTTTTGGGTGATGAGGGGAGAAACTTCACTTACATTGCCTATAATGGATGCAGTGTTATTGATTACTTTATTGTATCGGAATGTATGTTTCATGCGGGTTCATATTTAAACGTTATTCCCAGAACTGACTCAAAACATATACCTGTAGAAATATTTCTTGAAGTACCAAGGGCCATTAAATTGAAACCCAGCTCGACCCATTCTACGATAAGTGAAGTTACTAAGTTTGTGTGGAATAATGAAAAGAAAAATGATCATTTTGCAATGTTTAATGATAATAATGTTAAGAAACTAATTCAAGATGCTGGTAATTTAATAAATCTTGATATTGATGCCTCATTAGCCTCATTCATTGGTGGTCTCAAGATGGCTGGAAAAAGTATGTTAAAGACGTTTAGGGTAGATAGTTTTCAGACAAAAGCCATGGTTTGGCAGAGAACGTTCAGAAAAAAAAAAGACGTGAAGTGCGTAAAGCTTTACGAACATTTCGCAGAGTTTGCGACAGTATTGTAAAAAATGATGTTGACAATGATAGTAAAAAGCTATAAATGGTATATTACATATATGTATGTGATTTCAAGGAGACAGTATAAAATTCTGCTTAGCGTTAAGAGGTCCGAACATAAACACTCAATTCTAGATACCCTTGTGAATAGTAGTGGCGATCCTAAACGTTTTGGGGTAACTGTTAAATCTGTTTTTATATATAAAGAATTAAAGCATAATTCGATCACTTTCTGGTGAATGGTTTGATCATTTCAAGATGGTTTTTAATAGTGATCTATCTCACGGTGCTGATTTACCAGATTTTGAAGAAGCTTTTCAACTAACTTGCCTGTAGACACAAACTTGGACTGTGCTCCACTAGACAGAGCGATAGAGCAATTGGAAATTGAGGATGCTATAAAAGCTTTGAAATATGGAAAGGCATCTGGTTCCGATGGATTAGGTGGTGAATTTTATAAAAACTCATCTCAAGACGTCATTCTATTTTTAATTCAATACTTCAATAAACTGTTTGATTCTGGTAGTTTTCCTAAAAGTTGGTCTCAGTCTATCATTCTACCTGTGTGTAAAAAGGGTGATCCTGATTGTCCTGACAATTACAGGGGTATTTCCTTGCTAGATATTGGAGGCAAGTTGTACAGTTATATCCTTAATAAAAGACTTACTGAATGGGTCGAAGATAATGATTTAATTGATTCATCTCAAGTTGGTTTTAGACGAAATCATAGTACAATTGATCACATTTTTACCCCTTCTGGCACTAATTCAAAAGCAGTTAATCAATCGGAGCAAGCTATACCTTGCCTTTATTGATTTCAAAAAGGCCTTCGACTTAGTTAAACAGGCAGTGCCTTTGGATGATATTAAAGAAGAAAGGAATCAGAGGTAAAATTTACATAGCTGTCAAAGGCATGTATAAAAACTGTCAAAGCTAGTGTAAAAGTGAACAACCAGTACACTGAACCATTCTTCTGTCCTCGTGGCCTGAGACAAGGAGACAACTGCAGTCCAGTTTTATTCTCGCTATTTATTAATGAACTTGCGATTGATGTAGCCGTAATGGTAAACACGGTGTAAAGCTATCCCCAGATTTAGTGGAAATTTTTATACTACTTTTTGCTGATGATGTTCTGTTACTATCTTTCTCGGTTACTTGTCTCACGACAGCTGAATATTTTGAGGGATGCCTCGCATAGAATGAATAATTTTTTTTTTTTATTTATTTATCAGTTAATTTAGATAAAACTAAAGTTGTTGTCTTTCGCAAAGGCGGTTTACACTGCAGCGAGAGAAAAACGGTCTTTGGTAGAAATAAGCTAGAAGTGGTCAGTTAGTATAAATGCGTTGATATCATTTTTGTCCTTCCCTCTCTTTCTCCTATGCTATGGAAGATAGGAAGGGAAGAAGATGGTAGGAAGGGAAGAAAGAGGTAGGAAGGGAAGAAGGCGTAGGAAGGAAAGAAGGCGGTAGGAAGGGAAGAAAACGGTAGGAAGGAAAGAAGGAGCTAGAAAGGGAGGAAGGCGGTAGGAAGAGAAGAAGGGGTAGGAAGGAAAGAAGACGGTAGGAATGGAAGAAGAAGGTAGGAAGGGAAGAAGGTGGAAGGAAGGGAAGAAGGTGGTAGGAAGGAAAGAAGGAGGTAGGAAGGGAAGAAGGCCGTAGAAAGAAAGAAGGCGGTAGGAAGGGAAGAAAGAAGTGGTAGGAAGGGAAGAAGGTGGTAGGAAGGGAAGAAGGTGGTAGGAAGGAAAGAAGGAGGTAGGAAGGGAAGAAGAAGGCAGTAAGGGAAGAAGGCGGTAGGAAGGGAAGAAGGCGGTAGGTAGGGAAGAAGGCGGTAGGAAGGGAAGAACAAGTAGGAAGGAAAGAAGGCGGTAGGAAGGAAAGAAGGAGGTAGGTAGGAAGGGAAAGAAGGCGGTAGGAAGGAAGGAAGAGGGGGGTTGGAAGAAGGGAAGACGGCGGTAGGAAGGAAAGAAGGGGTCAGGAAGGGAAGAAGACAAGATGAAGCAAGTACAAAATAAAAGGGAAAAACAAAGGAACGGAAAAAGAAAGAAGCTAGGAAGGAAAGAAAGGAAAAAGAAATAAAACAAGAAGATGGAAGGAGCGAATTAATGAAAAGAAAAACGACAGAATTAAGAAAGGATGGAAGAAGAGACAGATACAGAAAACGATAAAAACAAACATCAAGTACAAACAAACAGACAGATAGAAAAGTCAAAATGATTCAACGAAAAAAAACTGAAAAGGAAACATTTAAAAAGCAATACAAGCCAGTTAAAACGATGATGCAGACAATGAAATGGGCATGTGTTTTTTGTTTGTTTATTTGTAATGATATCGGCAACTCCAATTTGCAAGCACCGTTTTTGTCATATTTATTTTGTCTAGAAGATAATTATTAGTTTGAAGGCGCTGAAAAGTATGGTTGACCCATTTAGCACACAGAAAGAGGTTTCTGTTCTCTCTCTCTCTCTCTCTCTCTCTCTCTCTCTCTCTCTCTCTCTCTCTCTCTCTCTCTCTCTCTCCTCTCTCTCTCTCTCTCTCTCTCTCTCTCTCCTCTCTCCTCATTCTTTCGTTCCTTTTTTTGTTTGTTTTAATTCCCTCATCCATGTCTGTTGCCTTCCTTACTTTGCTTGTTTATGTTTTTTTCTGTTGTTGTTGTTTTTTTAAATTCTCCTGTTCTCTTTCATTTATTCTTTTTTTTCTTTTCCACTTCTATTTCTCAGTTTCTTTTGCAAGTCAGATGCTCTTGCTAACACCCCCCCCCCCCCCCCCCCCCCCCCCAATGAACTGAAAATACCAGAATCAAGAATCACATTTGGTGGTGCTTTTTGGCTGTCCTGTAATTGATTCGTTTTAGAAAGGAAACTTCTGAACCGCGACAAGTCGCCATTCCCTGTTTGAACACGACCTCTCTCTCTCTCTCTCTCTCTCTCATCTCTCTCTCTCTCTCTCTCTCTCTCTCTCTCCTCTCTCTCTCTCTCTCTCTCTCTCTCCTTCTCTCCTCTCCTCTCTCTCTCTCTCTCTCTCTCTCTCTCTCTCTCTCTCTCTCTCTCTCTCTCTTCCATCCTGACCTCTTTTCGAAAATGAAACCTTTCCCGAAAAGTTCCTAATGGCACAGTATCCACATGGGAACGAATTAAACAGGAAACGGGGTGCGGAAAAAAAAAACTCAGTTCTTTCCAATCCGAAATAGATGCAGAAAGGAAAAGTCGTTCAGGAAACGAAACAGGGGCAGGGGATGGAGGCTGCATGACAGGCAAGAACAAACATCCGCATGGGCACGTGCGCTTGGCGCTTACACACACCAGCACGCGCACACACTCAGCTACTCCAAGACATCTTCACACGCACGCACGCGCGCGCGCGCGCGCGTGCACACACACACACACACACACACACACACACACACACACACACACACACACACACACACACACACACACACACACACACACACGCACGCACGCACACGCACGCACGCACGCACGCACGCACGTAACGCACACACACACATATGAATATGCACAAGCACGTACGCACGCCTATACGCAAGCGCACAAACACACACACACACACACACACACATGCACACACACACACACGCACGCACGCACGCACGCACGCACTCACGCACGCACGCACGCACGCACAGAGAGAGAGAGAGAGAGAGAGAGAGAGAGAGAGAGAGAGAGAGAGAGAAGAGGCAGTAAGAAACAAGCGTTCACATCAAATGACCTGGCTTTCACTCTCTCTCTCTCTCCTCTCTCTCTCTCTCTCTCTCTCTCTCTCCTCTCTCTCTCTCTCTCTCTCTCTCGCACACACACACACACACACACACCACACACACACACACACACCCACGCACACACACACACACACACACACACACACACACACACCACACAGGGGAGCATAAGAAACTAGCGTTCACATCAAAATGGCCTGGCTTTCCTCCTGTTAATCTGGCATGTATAAACAGAATACTCCTCGTAATAAATCAGTGGTTCCTTCTGTTGCACTGGAATGATGATGAGAGAGCTCTTCTCTCCTCTCTCTCTCCTCTCTCTCCTCTCCCTCCTCTCTCTCTCTCTCCTCTCTCTCTCTCTCTCTCTCTCTCTCTCTCTCTCTCTCTCTGTGCGTGTGTGCTGTGTATATGTAAGCCTGTGTTCCCGTCTGTGTCCCTCTCTGAGTCAGTCCTCTGTTGTGTGTCTGTACGCATT
>JADBJO010001381.1:250000-255000 GCA_016801955.1 Conus betulinus | reverse complement strand
GATGTACATACGTTAGTCTGACTATAAAGATGTACATACGTTAGTCCTGACTATAAAGACGTACATACGTTAGTCCTGACTATAAAGATGTACATACGTTAGTCTGACTATAAAGATGTACACACGTTAGTCCTGACTATAAAGATGTACACACGTTAGTCCTGACTACATAGATGTACACACGTTAGTCCTGACTATAAAGATGTACACACGTTAGTCCTGACCATAAAGATGCACACACGTTACTCCTGACTATAAAGATGTACACACGTTAGTCCTGACTATAAAGATGTACACACGTTACTCCTGATTATAAAGATGTACACACGTTAGTCCTGACTATAAAGATACACACACGTTAGTCCTGACCATAAAGAAACACACACGTTAGCCCTGACTATAAAGATGTACACACGTTAGCCCTGACTATAAAGATGTACACACGTTAGCCCTGACTATAAAGATGCACACACGTTAGTCCTGACTCAAAAGATGCACACACTTTAGTCCTGACTGAAAAGACGGACAGACCTGACTGTAAAGATGTACACACGTTAGTCCTGACTATAAAAATGCACACACGTTAGTCCTGACTGAAAAGATATGCACACGTTAGTCCTGACTATAAAAATGCACACACGTTAGTCCTGACTGTAAAGATGTACACACGTTAGTCCTGACTATAAAAATGCACACACGTTAGCCCTGACTGAAAAGATGCACACACGTCATTCCTGATTATAAAGGTGTACACACGTTAGCCTGAATAAAAAGATGTACTAACATTAGTCCTGACATTAAAGATGTACAAACGTTAGCCCTGACTGAAAGATGTACGCACGTTAGTCCTGAGTAAAAAGATGTACAAAACGAAAGTCCGGGCTAAAAAGAGGTACAGACGTTAGTCCTGATAAAAACAAAATGTACTAACGTTAGTCTTCACCAAAAACATGTACAAAAAACGTCAGTCTTGGGCCCAAAAGATGTACAGAAAAAAGTTAGTCGTGACTGAAAAAAAAAAAATGAATAAACGTTAATGAAAACAAAATGTACCAATGTTAGTCTTGACCAGAACGATATACAAACGTTAGTCCTGACTAAATAGAGAGTTCACACCCCACCGGGGATGTTTAAGGTATGGGACTGGGTTTTGACAAGGGGGGGGGGGGGGGGGGGGGGGGAAGGAGAGGGGGAAAGATGGGGGATGGGGGGGGGGGGGGGGGAGGGAGTCGCGGACTGTCTCGATGCTGCAAAAGAAAATACCAGGCAGAGGACGGAAATGAGTGTCTTCTGTCGGGGCGGTGCTATGTACGGTGCTGTGGATCAGGAACCGGTGCCAAACGTTCTGAGAACCGTGTTTGTCTGTCAAAATAAAATAAGATCCTGCTTCAGCGTCTGATTCATCGTTTTGACAGACAGAGCACAGAGAGAGAGAGGGAGAGAGAGAAGAGAGAGAGAGGAGAGGGGGTGGGGGGAGGGAGAGAGAATGAGAGAGAGACAGAAAGAGACAGAGACAAGTAGAGAGACAGGGGGGGGAGGAGAGGGGAATAGAAAGAGAGAGAGAGAGGATAGAAAAAAGAGAGAGAGAAGTGAGAGAGAGAGCGAGAAAGAGAGAGAGAAGATACAGAAAAGAGAGAGAGAGAAAGAGAGAGAGAGGGGGAGGGAGGGAGGGAGACAGACGGCAGACACAGACAGACACGGGGACACAGACAGACAGGCAGACAGACAGACGACAGACAGACAGACGGACAGACAGACAGACAGACAGACTGGCAGAGAGACAGACAGACAGAGACAGAGATTTACAGAGAAACTATACAGACTTAAGAGAGAGGGAGAGAGGTGGGGCATCCGAGTTGTCAAGGTTATAAGAGAGAGGGGGGGGGAAGAGGGAGAGAGAGAGAGAGAGAGATAGAGAGAGAGAGAGAGAGATAGAGAGAGAGAGAGAGAGAGAGAGAGAGAGAGAGAGGAGGGGGGTCGGTGGGTTGAGATACGCGGCCGGGGTCACAAAAATCACGAGGGCTACTGAGAAAGAATTAAACTGATGACTTCTTAAAATGATTTCACCACCACCACCCACCACCACCCTCCCCCCCCCTCCCCCCCCCCCCCCCCCAACCCCCCACCACCGATTTAAGCGGCGATTGGATTCCAGAAGAGACGGACGCTATTTCTTTGCTGAGGGCCAACTCATTAGTCGGTGCGGGAAGTTGTTGCAAGAGACGCCGCACTTGTGTCTTCCGGTGTGCCTGCAGGACGAACGCTACCCCTTCTTTTCATGCTCCGTGGAGGAAAATGGACAGATTTAGTATGGAAATGCCTGTTTTGTCTCTGTCTGTCTGTCTGTCTGTCTCTGTTTCTGTCTCTGTCTCTCTGACTCTCTCTCTCTCTCTCTCTCTCTCTCTCTCTCTCTCTCTCTCTCTCTCCTCTCTCTCTCTCTCCTCTCTCCGCTCTCTCTCTCTCACACACACACCACACCCACACATATATATATATATATTTGTGTGTGTGTGTGTGTGTGTGTGTTGTGTGTGTGTTGTTGTTGTTGTTGTTGTTGTTGTTGTTGTTGTTGTACAAGGATGAACGCTGAACCAGTTGTCGCCCCTCACCTTCCCCTCACCTGACTTGATGGGGCTGGGCCTGCTTTGTCCTATGATAAGAACGGTAGGAACCATCACCGCTGAGACCATAGCATGGATTACTTCCCTTGCGGACTTTCGTACAACGTCGAACACAAAACTTAACATTTATCACGACTAGTGTGACATTTCAAGAGACTTTTGTTTGTGAAGTTTTCCAGGGTAAAACGTCGATGGCTGTTCTAACGATCAGAGGACGTCACTGTTTTGGGGGTTAGGTGGGAAACCTTGGCTGAACAAGGCGTTTCTTTCTGACAATTGACATTTTAAAAGACTTCTCTCTCTCCTCTCTCTCCCTTCTCTCTCCTCTCGGCCTCTCTCTCTCTCTCTCCTCCGCTCTGTCTGTCTGTCCTCTCTCTCTGTCCTGTCTGTCCCTGCCTCCTCTCTCTCTCTCTCTCTCCCTCTCTCCTCTTCTCTCTCCCTCCCACTCTCTCCTCTCTCTTGTTCTTTTTTTTAACGAAGATGGTTTTCAATTCAACAAAAACGAAATTGAATTAACAACTAAATGTTCTCTTTCTTTCAAATTTCAATGTAATTTTTCATCTCTGTCTGTCTGGTCTATCTGTCTTGTCTGTCCTCTTTGTCATTGTCTGTCTGTCTGTCCCTGTCTGGTTCTCCTCTGTCTCTTGCTCTCTCCTGCTCTCCGTCTGTCTGGGGGGTCTGTCGGTGTGTCCTAATCCCTCTCTCCGGTCACTCTCCCTCTCGGGGGGGGGGGGGGGGGCTCTCCGGATCCTCCACCCTGTCTCTCCGCGGAGGGTGCTCCGGGGGGGCTCGGGGGGGGTCGGGGGGGTCTTCTCAGGGGGGGGGGGGGCGGGGGGGGGGGGGCATCCGCTCTCTCTTCCCGCACCCGTCTCAGCACCTCAGTCCCTCTCTCCTTCGTCTCACCCCTCATTAGTCTCTCTCTCTCCTCTCTCTCTCTCCTCTCTCTCTCTCATTAATCAATATAATTACATTCGCCGGACCAGTTTCTCAAAACGTTTTTAACACACTTGCTTTAGAAAAGACTCCCAAGTTCATCTGCTGTGTTTTCTCCTTAGGGCGAAAACTGAGCGGAGGGCATGTCATGTGGGTACAAACCGGGTGAAGATCAGGGCGGTGGTGTTTTGCTCCTGTCTGCCAAAGGCGGAGCGCTCAGCGCGATATTTGTCCCAGCCAACAAGACAGCGCACAGCACTAGTGCTGTGTAACCACGTGCCTTACTTTCTTTGACTTTAACAAGTGCAGTGGAAAGTGTGTGTGTGTGTGTGTGTGTGTGTGTGTGTGTGTGTGTGTGTGTTGTGTGTTTGCGTTTGTGCGTGCGTGCGTGCGCGCGCGCGCGCGCGTGTGTGTGTGTGTGTGTGTGTGTGTGTGTGTTTTGCGCGCGCGCGCATGTGTGTGTGTGTGTGTGTGTGTGGGGTGTGTGTGTGTGTGTGTGTTTGTGGTGTGTGTGTGTTGTGTGTGTGGTGTGTGCGTGCGGCGCTGCGTGCGTGCGTTTGAGTGTGTGTGTGGTGTGTTGTGTGTGTGTGTGTGTGTGTGTGTGTGTGTGTGTGTGCTGTTTTTGTCTGTCTGTCTGTCTGTCTGTCGGTCGGTCATGAAATAGCATGACGTGGGACGGGGGAGAGAGAGAGAGAGAGAGAGAGAGAGAGGAGAGAGAGAGAGAGAGAGAGACAGGGAGAGAGGAGAGGAGAGAGAAATGGAGAGAAATACACACAAGACAAAACACTAATTCTCTCTCTCTCTCTCTCTCTCTCTCTCTCTCTCTCTCTGCCTCTCCTCTCTCTCTCTCTCTCTCTCTCTCTCTCTCTCTCTCCCTCTCTCTCTCTCTCTCATATCAATACGCAGAAAAGCACTATTTCTGAAGTGAAACTTCACAAAGCAAACTGTCTCCAGACTGATTTATACATGTTTGAGTTGCTTTTTTTAAGTCACTCGATGCATTGGCAACTAATACTTACTTCCATCCTCAGCTCCTCACTCATGTCATCAGATCCATCAAAGCTGTATTCCACCAAAGAAAAGAAAAGGGGGGTATGAAGGGGTGCCGGAAGGGGTACGGTGGTGTGGGTAGCGGTGTCAGAGGGGGTCCGTTGGGGTGTAAGGAGTGTCGGTAGGGGTGTCAAGATGGCCCCTCATCTCCCCGGTCATAACAGAGAGTGTGGGTCTTTGGGGGGTACATGGTGAAATCAACAAGGAAAGACAAAAGAGTTCTTTTCTGCCCACACGAAGTGAACCATGTCAACCAGCCTTTTTTTTTTTCCTCTGGCGGTTTTTTGCTTGGAGTTGAGTGCGCTGTAAGCCGAAATACAGTACTGCAGCTACAGAGTGGAGTTTCACCCACTTCAGGGACGCAAGTCTACAGAATGTTGCTTCAGTTTCCTGACC
>JADBJO010001381.1:242500-245000 GCA_016801955.1 Conus betulinus | reverse complement strand
ATATACACAGCTGTGTATTTTTCTTTTATTTGTTTGTTTGTTCGAAGCGCTGCTGTGTGTTGTGTTCTTTTTGTGTTGTTTTTCCTTCTCTATCAAAAATCAACTTCATTTTTTTTTTTTTTTTTTACCGAAAAAAGGCATTACCTATTGCAGCAGTGCTGAAAAATACAAAATGTTTCCAAGACAGACGTATACAGTTTTCTGCAGGGACGGGGAATGGGGGTGGCTGGGGTGGGGTTGGGGAGAAGAGCTAGGGGTTTGGCGGGGGGGAGTTGATTGCTATTCATGCATTTCCACAAGCGACCAAAATGTCGACATGCATGATTACTTAACGTCCGTATCATGCGATCGTCCGCATGCATACACACACTTTGCCCATCAAGATATGTTGGCACACCAGATGTCGTGAACACACACACACACACACACACACACACAACACACACACACACACACACACACACACACACACAACACACACACACACACACACACACACACACACACACACACACACACGTGCGCGCGAGCGCGCGCCTATATGTACACACACACACGCGCGCGCGCGCGCGCGCGCGCGCGCGCGCGCGCTGACTCACTCACTCACTCACTCACTCATACATAGATACAGAGAGAGAGAGAGAGAGAGAGAGAGAGAGAGAGAGAGAGCTTGCTGACATGGAAAATCCAAAAGCATGCTATCAAGATGACAGACACAACCACGTGAAAGATGGAAGGCAGTAGTCTGCATGTCGGCATTGCGTAACGACACGGTGAACCGAAGGGAGCAGTATTTCAGCACCTATACATCATGGAAGATCAGGACCATACCAGCATTGCAACACCTGTATATCATGGAAGATCAACATACCAGCATTGCAACACCTGTATATCATGGAAGATCAACATACCAGCATTGCAACACCTGTATATCATGGAAGATCAACATACCAGCATTGCAACACCTGTATATCATGGAAGATCAACATACCAGCATTGCAACACCTGTATATCATGGAAGATCAGGAACATGCCAGCATTGCAACACCTGTAGATCATGGACGATCAGGAACATACCAGCATTTCAACATCTGTACATCATGGAAGATCAACATGCCAGCATTGCAACACCTGTACATCATGGAAGATCAACATACGAACATTGCAAACGCCTGTATATCATGGAAGATCAACATACGAACATTGCAACACCTGTACATCATGGAAGATCAACATACCAGCATTGCAACACCTGTGCATCATGGAAGATCAGGAACATACCAGCATTGCAAATCCTGAGTTGCGAGTCCATCTATCCATTTGACACTGTGACTGCCATTTCCCCTCCCTGTTCCTTTCAGTTAAGACAAGATTTCCTTCAAACACGTTCCCATCTTTTGCAGATGTCAAGTCAACACAAAGAACTCTTTATTATCTCCGAACAGAGATTAAGAGTGTCCATGAAAACATGTCTATGGATCTATATTTAACAGATCACAAATCACACCCACCCATCCACACACCCATCCACTCACGCACACAGAACAATACACACACACACACACATATGTAATATGCTCTTCAGTCGGCACTACCCAGGTAGGCAGCCCGTTGTGTAAATGAGTGTGGATTGTAAAAGCGCTTAGAGCTTGGTCTCTAGCCGAGAATAGGCGCTATATAAGTATTCATTATTATTATTATCATTATATACAAACAAACTTTCTGAACTGAATCTCATCGAAAGTTCAGTTTTGATTCAGAAGTTTGATGGAACTGGGAACGAAACTGTTTTGTTTTGTTTTGTTTTGTTTTGTTTTTCTATTTGTTTTGAAATTTTAGAATCTGGAATATTCGTCCAGACTGTAGTCAGAAAACACACACGAGAACTGTCGGCAGCAATGTTCACAGCTTTTTGTGTGACACGACATTTATACAATTTACTGTCCTTTTTTTTTTACCAATAATCTTTTCACAAGTCTTCACTACTTTGTTTAAAGTGTGTTTGTTTTACACACTAAGATTTCCAAACCAGCATAAAAAGCTAAAGGACGGCACTGATTCTACAAAACAACGATAAAACATATTTCAGATGTCCTTTTTAACAGCAAGAGACCGAAGTACTGTCGCATAAATCCAACATGAACGAAACGGTATTGCTGTTATCCTCCCAGCTGTCGTGAAAGACAGCCAGGGGCATCTCTGAGCAGTTCAGCAAGCCGCTCTGTCTTGGCCCTAGCAGCCTCTCACCTTGGCCACCTTGGTACTTCCCCACCTAGTTAAAGCCTGACCCCCCTGCCTAAAGATGCTTCCCAAATTCACCACAGCTGATGATCACTGTAGCCTGACTCCTCTGCCTAAAGATGTTACCCAAATTCACCAGAGCTGATGATCACTGTAGCCTGACTCCTCTGCCTAAAGATGCTGCCAAATTCACCAGAGCTGATGAACACTGTAGCCTCGCCCATTCATGAACCCGCCCGGTATGGCATAGATTGCCACA
>JADBJO010001381.1:227500-237500 GCA_016801955.1 Conus betulinus | reverse complement strand
GGTCACAGACCTTGGTGCAGTTCTGACCCTGCACCGTGAGAAGTGAGCACAGACCTTGGTGCAGTTCTGACCCTGCACCGTGAGAAGTGAGCACAGACCTTGGTGCAGTTCTGACCCTGAACCGTGAGAAGTGAGCACAGACCTTGGTGCAGTTCTGACCCTGAACCGTGAGAAGTGGTCACAGACCTTGGTGCAGTTCTGGCCCTGAACCGTGAGAAGTGGTCACAGACCTTGGTGCAGTTCTGACCCTGCACCGTGAGAAGTGGTCACAGACCTTGGTGCAGTTCTGACCCTGAACCGTGAGAGAAGTGGTCACTGACCTTGGTGCAGTTCTGACCCTGAACCGTGAGAAGTGAGCACTGACCTTGGTGCAGTTCTGACCCTGAACCGTGACGGAGGTCAGGGTGACCGGTCATTCTGCATATCGCTCCAATCTTTGTTTTTATCATTAAAAATATTCTTCCATTCGTTTAAAAAAAAAAAAAAAAAAAAAAACTGTTTACTCGCACTCTAAAACACAATTGATCTCTCAGTCTCTGTCTGTCTGTCTGTCTCTGTCTGTCTGTCCCCTCTCTCTCTCTCTCTCTCTCTCTCTCTCTGTCTCTCTCTCTCTCTGTCCCTCCTCTCTCTCTCTCTCTCTCTCTCTCTCTCTCTCTCTCTCTCTCTCTCTCATACTTGGGTTTAGTCTCACTCTGAATAAAATATTCATATTCGTATTCGTATTGGTATTCTCTCATTCTCTCTCTTCTCTCTCTCTCTCTCTCTCTCTCTCTCTCTCTCTCTCTCTCTCTCTCTCTCTCTCTCTCTCTCTCTCTCTCTCTCTCTCTCCCTCTCTCCTCTCTCACTCTCTCACTCTCTCTCTCTCTCTCTCTCTCTCTCTCTCTCTCTCTCTCTCTCTCTCTCTCTCTCTCTCTCCCCACATACACCAACCCAGAGCTGAGAAAAACTCCAGCAGCTTCAAGACCAAATATCCCACGTCTCTAACATGGCATGCAGTCCATTTTTTTTCCCTTCCTCTCCGAAGAGTCAAACATTCCTGTACGCCAGTCTCCTGCCGTCTCCCCAA
Source organism: Conus betulinus (assembly GCA_016801955.1). Taxonomy (NCBI): domain Eukaryota; kingdom Metazoa; phylum Mollusca; class Gastropoda; order Neogastropoda; family Conidae; genus Conus; species Conus betulinus. The sequence continues at coordinate 236,434 of JADBJO010001381.1, read as the reverse complement.
CACCCCGACCCGGCACCTGAGCTACGTGTGTTTTCCAACCCAGTAATTAAAGCACGTGAGAAAACACCTTATCTTCCCCCCTCCCATCAAAGCCGCCGTCAGCTGCACAAAGCAGCTGTTTTCTGCGCTGTGTTTCATCCGCCTGAAAAAACTTCCCCCTGCCCACTTTTCTGCTCGAACGCACGGGGAACATGCTGGTGAAAAGTCCCGGGGCCTAACACACAATGCGGCCAGTGAACTATGGGACATTCTCCCTAACCGATGCTATGGATGATTCCAAACGGCGTTCCATGCCCTCACCTTCTACCGCTTTCACCTTTCCCGGACTGAATCAGATGCTTCATTGGCTTACGGCTGCACAGAGAGGGTTTGGAAGTCGTAAAATTCTCACCCCCCAGCAGGTTCGAACACACGACCTTCGATAAAGCGGCTTAATGCTGGAACCAGCAGACTAGAGTTTGTGACAGAAAAACCGTTACTGTTGTTCCTGTGATTGGGTCCTACCATGTGCCACAACATGTCCTGATGATTGGGTCCACCATGTGCCACAACATGTCCTGATGATTGGGTCCACCATGTGCCACAACATGTCCTGATGATTGGGTCCACACCATGTGCCACAACATGTCCTGATGATTGGGTCCACCATGTGCCACAACATGTCCTGATGATTGGGTCCACCATGTGCCACAACATAATCTGCAAGACGATCTGGCGAGGAACGTTCGGGAGAAAGGCCGATGAAGAGATGTTCAGACGTGGAGATCCCAGCGTGGATACACACCAAATACCACTTATCACCTATCACCTACCACCTATCACCTACCACCTGTCACCTTCCACATATATCACCTACCGCCTATCACCTACCGCCTATCACCTGTCGCCTACCACCTATCACCTGTCACCTACTACCTATCACCTACCACATATATCACCTACCACTTATCACCTTCACATATATCACCTACCACCTATCATCTACCACCTATCACCTGCCACATACATCACCTACCGCCTACCACCTGCCACATATATCACCTGCCTCTTATCACCTGCCACATATATCACCTATCACCTACCACCTGTCACATATATCACCTACCGCCTATCATCTATCACCTACCATCTATCACCTGTTACCTAACACTTATCACCTGTCACCTACCACCTATCACCTACCACATGTATCACTTACACCTATCACCTACCACATATCACCTTCCACATATGTATCTCCTACTACCTATCACCTACCACCCACCACCTGTCACCCACCACCTATCACCTGCCTCATATATCCCCTACCACCTGCCACATATATCACCTATCACCTACCACCTATCACCTATCACATATATCACCTACCACCTATCACCTACCACCCACCACCTATCACCCACCACCTATCACCTGCCTCATATATCCCCTACCACCTGCCACATATATCACCTACCACCTACCACATATCACCTACCATCTATCACCTGCCACATGTATCACCTACCACCTTCACCTATAACCTACCACTTGTCACCTATCCCGGAGTCTTGAAGACCGTTGGGGCACCACAGAAGACTGCAACAAGTTTCCTCCACTGTTTTCCGGTTCTCAGACTGTCTAAACACGAATATGGATCGACACAGCAGAAGACAGTTCCAGCTTGTGTTCGTGGACTGATGCAGAGTCCTTGGGTCCGTTAAAGTCTATGTCGGAGAGAGAATGGATGACAGTATTAAAGAACTCTCCCATTCCACATCAAAGGCGATACAAGCAGGTCCCTTAAGCTGCATCTCAACGAAAATGCGGGATGAGATAAGGTTAGCTCGAGAATTGGTATATCATTTCTCCTTCTGTAGACATTCACACGATATTCTCATGTTGTTAGGTGGTCTCTCGTTTCAGAAAATCTCGAAAGCGTAAACTGTTTTTTGTTTGTTTGTTTGTTTGTTTTGTTTTGTTTGTTTGTTTTTCCCTGTCTCGGCCATATTTACATTTTTATCAAACCATATTTTCTGTCAGTTTCCGAGAGTGTAAGTCGTCCGCTAGAAACCCCGAAAAACCCGCCAGAAGGGTCACCCCCCATAAGGGATCCTGCACTTTGAAAAGTCCAACAACGCAAACATGAAGAGGTTTCTGCCAAACTTAAGAACTGGTTTAAGAGCAGTCTTGAATCAGAGTGTCAGTGACATAAATGAGGACCACAAACTGCTTCCTCTCAGAACTCAAAGGAAAATGAGCTCAGCTGGAACTCTGGAACAAGGGGGTCTTTGGACGGAGGCGGCAGTTTAACGTGGCTCAGAGGGCTTCCTGCTGGTAGCCATGATTGGCTAGGCACGGATCCATCGGAATGGTATTTGGATCAAGATCCGTTCTATTTCGCAGCAGTTTGCCATTTCTGCCCACAGCTCCGGACCCGCATTGTAGTCCCCCTGCCTCTCCTTCCTTCACTGCCCCTGTCTGTCTGTCTGTCTGTCCGTCTGTCTGTCTGTCTGTCTCTGTCTCTCTCTGTCTTTGTCTCTGTCTCTGTCTGTCTGTCTGTCTGTCTGTCTGTCTGTCTGTCTCTCTCTCTCTCTCTCTCTCTCTCTCTCTCTCTCTCTCTCTCTCTCTCTCTCATTGTGTGTGTGTGAGTCTGTGTGTGTGTGTGTGTGTGTGTGTGTGTGTGTGTGTGTGTGTGTGTGTGTGTGTGTGTGTGTGAGAGAGAGAGAGAGAGAGACAGAGAGACAGAGACAGAGACAGAGCCCGTGCGTGTGCTTGTGTGTGCGCGTGTATGCGTTTTCTGTGTTTATTGTCTGGGCGCGGTTACAGTCAACACTGATGTTTTGTTTGTTTTTTTTTTTTTTATTGGGAAAGACAGCAGGAGGACAGCAGGAGGAGTGAAAGGGAGTGTTGACCAATTGGGTCAGAATGTACAATCCCACAAGTCTACAGAAATGCTGTATGGACTGAAACAAAAGAGAGAAGCAGGAAACCCAAAGCTCCGTTACTGGCAAGTTTCCCGATTGCCGCTCTGTTGGCGTTGCACGTGTTTGAACCATTCAAGGACGCGCCAATCCTCCACCCCCATCCCCCACCCCAGTTTTGTTTTTCACCACTCCAGAGCGCGCCGACCCTCTCCACTCCATCCCTTATTCCCCATTCCCCCTCCATCCCTACCCTCACCCCCCCCCCCCCCCTCCCACCACACACACACACACACACTTCACTGTAGTTGTATCCACCCAAGAACTTGCCAGTTTTCCATCCACCTCCCTTCCCCACCCCAACTCCACCCCTATCGCCCCTCCCCCCACCCTACTCCATCCCTACCTCCATTCCCCCCATCCCCTCCCCTCACACACACACACACACACACACACACACACACACACACACACACACACACACACACACACAACAGTGTGTGTGCGTGTGTGCCTGCGTGTGTGTGTGTGTGTGTGTGTGTGTGTGTGTGTGTGTGTGTGTGTGTGTGTGTGTGTGTGTCTGTCTGTCTGTCTGTCTGTCTGTGTCTGCGTGTGACTGTGACAGTGTGATTGTAATATCTATTCCACAACAGCTCAGTGTCTTCGACCACCAATCAGATTATTCGACAGAGACAAAAACCAACATAATTACACTGAGAGAAAACATCCAAGAGAGTCAGCTCAGAAGGAGGGGGTGGGTGGGTGGGTGGGGTTGGGGACGGGGGGTGGGGCATTTATAGCCAGATGTTTTGATAACAGCTGGAAGCGACCCTGAAACGACACGAGTCACTCCAGTACAACCACTTTACACAATACTGATAATTCACCTGCCGGGCATCTTTGATGAGGGGGGGGGGAGGAGGTGGGGGGGGGGGGGGGGGGGGGGGGCGGGGGCGCTGAGACGTTAATGCACCGGATTGTGTCGTGGCTAAGCTCCTTTCCTTCAACGCCACTCTGATGCACCTGTGAAGATGCGTTGGTTGAACCGGTTTCAAAGGGTTTTAGGAGGGGGAGGGCGATGTCACATTATCTTCTGGTGCAATTCAGCCTCTTCACGACCTTCTTCTCAAGGCTTTTGAAAGAAATCAGACATCACTAACCCCCCCCCCCTCTCTCTCTCTCTCTCTCTCTCTCTCTCTCCTCTCTCTCGTCTCTCTCTCTCTCTCTCTCTCTCCAAGTATATGTATTTTAAAACGCGTCATTCGGTTCCAGTATTTCACTGCTTCGAAGCACCACTCAACAATACGAAAAAGGGGGGAAAAACACAGTCTCAGCTGAATACCATGTTTTATGTTTTTTGCTTTCCTTGCATGCGATCGTGTGATATTGTGTAATGTGTTTTTTTACAAGCTACTCACAAGGACCAAGTCCCAGTAATTAAAGAAATTATGCGAAGGCGACCAGCCTCTTGTTGTATTGCATCTCTCTCTCCCTCTCTCTCTCTCTCTCTCTCTCTCTCTCTCTCTCTCTCTCTCTCTCTCTATGTTTCTGTCCTCTCGTCGTCTCTGTCTCGTCTCTGTCCCTGTCTCTGTTTCTGTCTGTCTGTCTGTCATTCTGACTCTCTCTCTCTCTGCCTGTCTCTCTCTGTCTGTCTATCTGGTCTGTCTGTCTGTCTGTCTGTCTCTCTCTCTCTCTCTCTCTCTCTCTCTCACTCTCTCTCTCTCGCTCTGGGTTCAAGATCCACTGTGTCTCGGGCACGGCAAGGCTGGCGGAACAGAGTTCTCTCCTTCTGCCGTGTACACCTTCCCCGAGCTGAATCATGCACCCATGTACAGCCATGTGGACATACAGAGTCTTCAAGCCTCTGCCGTGTACACCTTCCCCGAGCTGAATCATGAATCATGCACCCATGTACTGCCATGTGGACATACAGGGTCTTCAAGCCTTCTGCCGTGTGACACCTTCCCCGAGCTGAATCATGTACCCATATACTGCCATGTGGACATACAGGGTCTTCAAGCCGTACAACTCCAACTGTACGAGTGGTTGGAACTTACTGTTGCTGAACATTCTTTCCCTCTGGCCGGGAGCTGGTCTGTGTCACACGCAGATTTGATGGCTTTTTTTCAGTAATGAGCTATGACGCTCTCCGCTCAGAATGTTGAACATTTTTTTTTTCCCTTTTTTTTTTTTTTTCAAAGAAGCAGAGTGATTTTCCGCTGAATGAAATTTTAAAAAAAAGTGTTGACGATTCTTGTTTCCTTTTATTTGTAAGCAGTCTCTTTGGTTGTTCCGTGTGCCTCAAGTCTACAGCTGTGCAAGGTGAAGTGGTGCTGTAACCAGCATGATGTATTACGTCGGAATTATGGGTGTGTGATTGGTCTTTACGGGAGCAGGAGTGCATTTTTGTTCAAAATTAAAGTTCATTAACCTGTAGATCGAAAAAGTCTTTACGTTTCACGTTTTTTCACTTCGGATTCGTAATCTGCGCATATGTTAGCTTTCATTTGTATATGAATTTCTTCTGAGGTAAGCTCCCAGACCCTCGGAGCTGTAACCACCATGAACTGGGCTTACCTTTAGCGCACAGCAAATGCATGAACTTTCCACAGTCCTGGACAAACCAGGAAACGGCTTGTGAGGGGAGGCAATTCTATCGGCTGCTGGGAGCAGTAATGGCCCTTGAGGAAGGCACTTGCCCTTTCAATCTCTAACACTACCAGCAGACTTGTCTTGGGGTCGTGGACGTGAGGAGGGGAAAGCATGGAATTGCTGTTTGTGGAAAAAGCAGTTGCGGCAGGGAGAAGTGTGGGAAATGCCGGACAACATTCAGCCACTTCCTCCCCCAGCGTCTGAATGGGTTGAAAGGGGGATGGAATCCATGTAGTGCTTGCTGCTGCTGCTGCTGCTGCTGCATGCTGCCCCCCCCCCCCCCCCCCCCTCCTCCTCTCTCTTTCTCTCATCTCTGGACTTCTGTCTGTCTGTCTGTATCTGTATCACTGGTCTTCATGTCCTCTCTCCTCTCTCCTCCTCCACTCTCTCTCTCTCTCTCGTCTCTCTCTCTCTCTCTCTCCTCTCCTCTATTCTCTCCTCCGCCTCCCCTCGCCCCTCCCGATCCTCTCTCTCACTCTCTCTCTCTCTCTCTCTCTCTCTCTCTCTCTCTCTCTACGGTCTCTCTCTATTTCAGAAAAAAAAAAACGGAGGGCCAGAACCAGAAGACGAATTTGATTTCCATGCAATCTGTCGTGTTTTGTGTACAGGAAACGGGGAGAATCAGAGCAAAGAGGAATGCCCGGGTTTTATATTGTCTCGTGAAGTTATCTGAGAGTGAACCGAATAGGGCAAGAGAGAGAGGAAGCAAGAGACGAGACAGATGGGAGGAGGAAAGAGAGAGAGAGAGGAGAGAGACCCCGAGGATCGGGAGAGCAGAGAGGAGAGGGGAGAGGAGGAGAGAGAGAGAGAGAGAGAGAGAGGAGAGAGAGAGAGAGAGAGAGAGAAAAAGGGGGCGGGAAGGGAGGGAGACATAGATAGAGAGAGTAGGGAAAAAACACATTCGCATTCAAACAAGCAGACGGAAAAAACACATGGTACACATATTACCAAACGAGCTCATAGACACGAAACGTTTCTGTTCACTGGGGGTGCAGTGTTACCAAAGCAACAAACCACCCAATAACTTTCATTTAAAGTTTATTTTGAAGTTGATTCATTTTTCTGTTTGTCTAAAACTCTGCTTTACTTTCGTGTGTGTTTTACTATTAATACATGATTTGTAGATATGTTAGCTCTTGTTTGTTTATGACTTCATGATCTAAGGTAAGCTCTCAGACCCTCGGAGCTGACATCACCGTGGTCTGGGCTTACCTTTAGCACACAGCAGACTGCAGGAACTTTCCCACAGTCCTGGACACACCAGGAAACGGGTGTTGAGGGGAGGTAATCTCTATCGGCTGCCAGGAGAGTAATGGCCCTTGATGAAGGCACTTGCCCTTTCAATCTCTGACACCTGCAGACTTGTCTTGGGGTCATGGACGTGAGGAGGGACAGCGTGAAACTGCTTGGTTTGTGGAATCTCGTGGTCATTTCAATAATCATAAATGGTCATATCATATTGAAAGATGTTTTGACATTTTTTTGTTTTTCAGAGATTTGAATAAATGGAGGGGTTGGAAATGAAGTGATGTTCTTGAAGGACGTAAAAACAACGAATGCTGGATTGCTGTATGCAAGATTGGAATTCAAAAATTTCTCAGAGCGACCGTTTTTTTTCAACATACAGGCCATTCAAATCTATATTCCACACGGAAAAAAATATTTGTCCGTTATCACATTTAGTAAATTTCGGTATGCTCTTTCGAGATATCGTTTGGGATTATGCGATTTAAAAATTGATAGCAGACATGACGAACAACCGAAAAAAAAAAACTGTCCGTTTTATAATAAAATTGAAACGAAGTTCATTTCTGTTTTTGAATGTCTAAAGTACCATGTTTTCGAGAGAAAAAAATATTTATGAAGATCTATTCCTATCCAAATAGCGATTGTTTAGCTTATTTGATGCAATCTGAAAACATGATGATCCTAAAAAATTTGGCAATGTATATATTTTATGCACTGAAAACTAAACATGAACTTATGAACGGAAACTAGATGTATGAATGTGTATTGTGATTGGTTTCAAACGCAAGTGAAAATGTTTTTGTTTATCTTGGTTTGTTTCCTGGAACCATTCCCCTTTTATTTGTGTGCTTGTGTGTTTCTGGAAAGAAATTAGTTCCTTAGCTAATGACCTGTACCCCCTTTTTTATCTTATTCTCAGGAAAACGTGTACCCATTCTATACAGGTCGGTGGCCTTACAATTAAAAATTTTTACAGTTCAGGGCTCTCTCTCTCTCTCTCTCTCTCTCTCTCTCTCTCTCTCTCTCTCTCTCTCTCTCTCTGTTGGAAAGAGCCGTATGCTTGTAGACGGATTGACATTCCCGTACAATTCGATGGTGTTTGTGTATAAAAGTGAGGGGAGGAAAGAGAGTGGAAGGAGGCTTTAGGTGTCTGTGAAAGTGTGAACAGAGAGAGAGAGAGAGAGAGAGAGAGAGAGGGGACGAGGGAGAGAGAGAGAGAGAGAAAGACAATGACAATGACAATGCTTTATTGACAATAGTTAAACAACCTTATGCCAAGGGAGTGCATGCACAATTTCCACTTAGTGTTGCCAAACTGTGCCAACAATAGAAGTTCGAGTCAAAAAGAAGCGTACACACAGAAAAACAGTTGCACAATACTAATAACTAGAAAATGAAGAAAAAGACCATTCAGCAAACAATATTCTCATAACAATAAACCACTCATTGCATAATCATGATTTACAAACACAGCCTACATATCAAGGTTTTTTGGTTGTTTTGTTTTTTCTCTAAATCGACAAGCTTCTGCCACAAACTTAGGAAATGAGTTTACTTGTCATTTTCATTGAGAGAGAGAGAGAGAGAGAGAGAGAGAGAGAGAGAGAGAGAGAGAGAGAGAGACCGGAGGAGAGAAAGAGATAGAGACAGAGACACAGAGAGAGTAGGAAAGACCGAGAGAGAGAGAGAGAGAGAGAGAGAGAGAGAGAGAGAGAGAGAGAGAGAGAGAGAGAGAGAGAGAGAGAGAGAGAGAGAGAGAGAGAGAGAGATTCGCATACAAACAAACAGACAGGAAAAGCACATGGTACACATATAAGCAAACGAACCCACAGACACAAAGCCCTTCGTGTAAACTCTGGGTGCCGCGTTACCAGAGCAACAAACCAACCAATAACGTTCATTTCAACTGCTGTATTTTGCCCTGTGAGTGCGCCTCTCTGCTAACGAACAATGGCAGAAGAGCGAAACTTTGGAAACATGTTTCATACTGTCAGTGCCAATATCCACTTGGCAGCATATGGACTCTCTCTCTCTCTCTCTCTCTCTCTCTCTCTCTCTCTCTCTCTCTCTCTCTCTCTCTCTCTCTCTCTCTCTCTCTCTCTCAGAGCATCGGGTATCGCAAAAAAAGAAG
>JADBJO010001381.1:217500-225000 GCA_016801955.1 Conus betulinus | reverse complement strand
AAGTTATTGTGGTTGTAATGTTGCCAAACACATATAACAATGTCAGCAGAACGAAGATAAAAAAAAAAATCTCTACAGCTTTATAAACATGTTTTGTTATTTTACATTGTCCTTTACTTTCTACTTGTCGTTAAGATGGCTTTTATTGTTTTGTTGTTATTGTTGGTTTTGTTTGTTTTGTTTTGTTTTGTTTTGTACTGTATTGTTTTAATATTCATAATTCTATCGCCATCGTCAGCTCCACCACGATCATCATCACCAGTATCAACATTTCCTCACTGTCACCACCACCATCACAGCACTATCATTATCATCATCTTCATTATAGTCAACTTCTTCATCATCATCATCATCATCATCATCATCATCATCATCATCATCATCACCATCATCATCATCATCATCATCATCATCATCAATAAGGAACAGAACCAGTTGTCTCAGTTATCAATTGATGATTGATGAATGTTTCATCAAAGCGCCCCGTCGGGAGAAATTAACCACCACTCAACAGACAGTTTGTAGCACTTCACCCATAGTGGCATCTCTCTCTCTCTCTCTCTCTCTCTCTCTCTCTCTCTCTCTCTCTCTCTCTCTCTCTCATTTATTGCTTATCGCTTGCTTGTGCAGTGATGTCCTCTTTCTATTGATCTAATTTGCGCATTCTGCGAAATCTGTTGAGAATACTTTATGGGCTGTCTGTATCATTGGTTTTATTGTAAGCCAGATACAAACAACAACAACAACAACAACAACAAGCAGCTGACGCTTAATCGGTTTTCTATCGTTAAAAACATCATGGCCGCATTTTTGATTTGTAAAGGAAATCGGTCATGATTAGGCGCTGCTGTTAATTGTTGCTCATAATACCATCAGTAAAATGCGCCAGATGAAAAACGAAATGCGGTGTGATTGACAGAATGGATACTGACACTCGAGTGGACTGCCGTGTTGCTGAAAAAAACAGCGGCAACTTAATCCGCAGTACAACACAGACTAAGTGAATATTCTGCAAACATGTCTCCTTCTGAAGACACAACTAATACCCTTCACATACAAGCACACCACATACTATTCTCCAGACAGCTATCAGCAGCTGTTAGTTTTGTTACGTTTCGTCTCAATCTAGAAAGTGTGAAAAGCGCTATGATTGGTGCATATTCCGTGTGATGTTTTCAACAAAAAACACATCAATGTGGATTTCAAAGCGCAGCTGACGGATCGTATATCGTGCATTGAGACAGGACAGAGCCGTGCATTGAGACAGGACAGGGCCGTGCATTGAGACAGGACAGGGCCGTGCTTTGAGACAGGACAGGGCCGTGCATTGAGACAGGACAGGGCCGTGCATTGAGACAGGAGCGTGCATTGAGACAGGACAGGCCGTGCATTGAGAAGGACAGGGCCGTGCATTGAGACAAGACAGGGCCGTGCATTGAGACAGGGCCGTGCATTGAGACAGGGCCGTGCATTGAGACAGGACAGGGCCGTGCATTGAGACAGGGCCGTGCATTGAGAAGGACAGGGCCGTGCATTGAGACAAGACAGGGCCGTGCATTGAGACAGGGCCGTGCATTGAGACAGGGCCGTGCATTGAGACAGGACAGGGCCGTGCATTGAGACAGGACAGGGCCGTGCATTGAGACAGGACAGGGCCGTGCATTGAGACAGGACAGGGCCATGCATTGAGACAGGAGCGTGCATTGAGACAGGACAGGGCCATGCATTGAGACAGGGCCGTGCATTGATAAGGACAGGGCCGTGCATTGAGACAGGACAGGGCCGTGCATTGAGACAGGGCCGTGCATTGAGACAGGACAGGGCCGTGCATTGAGACAGGACAGGGCCGTGCATTGAGACAGGGCCGTGCATTGAGACAGAGCCGTGCATTGAGACAGGACCATGCATTGAGACAGGGCCGTGCATTGAGACAGGACCATGCATTGAGACAGGGCCGTGTATTGAGACAGGACCATGCATTGAGACAGGGCTGTGCATTGAGACAGGACCATGCATTGAGACAGGGCCGTGCATTGAGACAGGACCATTCATTGAGACAGGACAGGGCCGTGCATTGAGACAGGGCCGTGCATTGAGACAGGACCATGCAGTGAGATAGGGCCGTGCATTGAGACAGGACAGGGCCGTGCATTGAGACAGGGCCGTGCATTGAGACAGGACAGGGCCGTGCATTGAGACAGGACAGGGCCGTGCATTGAGACAGGACAGGGCCGTGCATTGAGACAGGGCCGTGCATTGAGACACGACAGGGCCGTGCATTGAGACAAGACAGGGCCGTGCATTGAGACAGGGCCGTGCATTGAGACAGGGCCGTGCATTGAGACAGGACAGGGCCGTGCATTGAGACAGGGCCGTGCATTGAGAAGGACAGGGCCGTGCATTGAGACAAGACAGGGCCGTGCATTGAGACAGGGCCGTGCATTGAGACAGGGCCGTGCATTGAGACAGGACAGGGCCGTGCATTGAGACAGGACAGGGCGGTGCATTGAGACAGGACAGGGCCGTGCATTGAGACAGGACAGGGCCGTGCATTGAGACAGGACAGGGCCGTGCACAGGGCCGTGCATGAGACACAGGACAGGGCCGTGCATTGAGACAGGAAAGGGCCGTGCATTGAGACAGGACAGGCCGTGCATTGAGACAGGGTCTGAGTGGACGTGACGGCCGGAACATGAGACTAGGGGATCGGTACCGCTGGCTCTGTCCTTGCTATCTCTTCAAAGAACTGACTCACAGACACAGCAGCTGGTGCTTGACGATGTCTCAGACCCTGGGCTTCCAAGAAACGGTGTTCCCCTCAGCGTGTCGACAGTGTGCCTGTTCACATTTCTGGGAGAAATGTCATTGTAGTCTGAGTGTAGACTGCCGGATTCTGTCAGTGCTCTTAGACCACCAAACAGCTGTTCACACATACGCTCGCATGCACGCGCACAGGCTACACACACACACACACACACACACACACACAAACACACACACACACGTGCGCGCGCGCGCGCGCGCGCACGCACACACACACACACACACACACACACACACACACACACACACACACACATACACACACTCACATACACACTTACACACGCACACACACATACACACACACGCGCGCGCGCGTGCACACACACACACACACACACACACACACACACACACACACACACACACACACACACAAACACTCTCTCTCTCTCTCTCTCTCTCTCTCTCTCTCTCTCTCTCTCTCTCTCTCTCTCTCTCTCTCTCTCTCTCTCGTTATTGTCATTTTCATTGTTCAACCTGAAGATGTACAAAATTGTTATGAGTTGCTCCCCTAATGAATTTACAGGCTGTAGCATGCTGTGAATGTCATCCTTCCAAAAAGATGGCTGATGCTCATCTATACATATAATAGGCAATTCTGTCTGTCTGTCTGTCTGTCTGTTCCTCCATCGTGCCTAAACCGCTGGATGGATGTTCACCATATTTGGCATGCATCTTCACTTAACTGATAGAAAGGTCTTGACGGGGCCCGATTTTCAAAAAAGGGGGGTAGTTTAAAATAATAAAAAAACAAACATTTCTACCCTTGCGCCAACAGGGATTCACGCTGAATGAAAGTTCTCACACACACACACACACACACACACGCGGAGCACGAAGGGACAGTAGGGCGGGAGGGGGTATAGAGAATGGGAGCGGGATGATGACTGACCGGAGCGGGACAACGGGACAGAAAGACAAAGGCGGGCTGCAAGCTTACACAGTGAGACTGAAGAGGAAACACACAGGAGCGCCTTGCAGCCATGGATTCACGCTGAATGACGTTGTCACACACAAATGACGTCTTGGAAAAAAAAATCAATGACGTAATTACTAACAATGACGTATCAATGGAGCAGAAAGAGACAGCAGAGTGTCAAAAGACCACTTGCTGGGCTGCTTTATGAGACAAGAGCGGGAGAACGGGGCGGAAGCGGGTATAAGCTACATCAACGCGGGTAAGCTAGTCACATTATAGAGATCCTGTGTGAGCAAATATTCCAGGAAACGTTGGATCCTTACTGGACAGTAACTAAATAAATCAGGTGTTTTTGAATGACCAATCTTCAAACGAACGACTGGTTTTTATTGCAAATGAAACTTTACCATACCAATACGGAACTTTCCCATTCGCACAATCTTGTGTTTGACAAGAGTTCGCCAGTCTGCATCAACTGAATACAATGTGGGATGGGATGTGAGCCCTTGGCTGCCAAGCGGACTGTAGTTCATCATCAGTTCAGCCACAGAAAGGATTGCAGCCTAAGCTTGTCTCGGTTTCCCTATCAGACGGCGATCAGGTCATCGAGCATCCGTGTGGCTGGCACTGCCATTGGAACTGGTCTGATGCTCGGTCTGACAGGAGAAAAGCGGATCCTATTCCCGGAAGAATGAAGGCAGGACTTTTCGCTGGACGAGGTTAAGACTGTTACTGTCAGTTCAATTCCTCGAAAAAGATATTGTCCCCGCTGATGTTGATATTCTACAAATGAGACTCAGTGGTCTTGATTTCCTTTGAGTTGCCGGTGCGGCTTATTCAATCCGGTGTATCAGGTGAAGTGTCCGGCATCAAGTGGCTCCTATCCTCCCGCTGATAAGGTGAAGGACGGAAACGGATCCATCTGGGCAGAAGGTTCAGTCAGACGCTGTCATTGTGGAGATCATTTTCCAAGAAACATATTTCATTCAGGTGTCCACGTTTTGCGTTTTTGTTCATATGTTCAGGGAGAGCTCTCTTCAGGGTGTTCATTTTGGGCACGCTACCGGTGTTATATATATATTGTGTGTGTGTAAGCGTGAGTTCTGCATGTGTTTCACGCGGCCTGTATCTTTTTACAATTTTGATTTTTTTGGGGGTGCGTTCAGGGAGGGTGTTAAGGAATGGTGTGTTGACAAGAATTTCCATTTGTGCCTGCAATTGTTTATGATCTCAACTTTTGAATTCAGAGTTGCTAGATGAGGTTTGCATAATATCAGCCACTTTTCTGTAGAACATGGGTTGCATTTTTAGAGATATTTGTTATATATATATATATATATATATATATAGCTTAGTTTTATAATTGAATATTTCTTGCAGTCATTGCTACACCAAGCTGCTCTGTAAGCTGCTATATATATATATATATATATATATATATATATATATATATATATATATATATATATATATATATAAGCTTAGTTTTATAATTGAATATTTCTTGCAGTCATTGCTACACCAAGCTGCTCTGTAAGCTGCTAGAATGGTGCTCAGTTACTTATCCTTGGAATTTATTAGTCTATTGTAATGTAGTCCCTTGCAGATTCATTCCAAGAACTGGCTCTCAGCATTTGTGTCTAAGAGGTTATCTTTTTATTTTTCTACTTTTCACAAGAAAAATGTGGCTTGTTTTGCTCTTTCATGATTTTCTTTGCTTCTTAGGTGGCACCTTTGGTTGGTGTTTTGAAAACTCAACAAACATACTACGGTATTGCACACCAGCATTTTTTGGGGATAGCATTCTTCTTAAATGGAAAAAGGTAGAGAAGTCAAATTACTACTTTCCGTGGTCACAGAAGAGAAACAATTAGATTTTAAAATACCGTTATGTGACCAGGAGTTATATGTTTTTATGTGACCAGGAGTTATATGTTAATGAGTTTTCTCCCCATTAGAGATTGTCTGTAAGCTTGCTGAAGGTTCATTTCGAAAAAAGTTTATTATTCCCCATACATCCTCTCAAGCACGTACTGTTTGTTAGGCTGAATTAGCTATTACTGCATATATGTATGCATATCTTCCCCCTATTTTTTTACTCAAAGACGTAAGAGCAAGCTTTGTTTTATAATCGAATATATATATATATATGTATGTATCTGTTCGTTCTCCAGTTTGGCATCTTCTCGTTGTAAATCATATTGTAGGTGTGGGTATATGTATGCATTGTGCATGTTTGGTGGGGGCTGTCTATCACATGTTCTGTGTATCTTTGTTTGTGTGCGCGCGGTGCACGTTATGTTTATATAAATCAGGGGCGCGTGTGTGTACTTGTGTGTGTGTGCCATCATTCAATCGCTCTTACCTGATCCCAGTTCACACGATCATTCCAATCACTCCCATCCTCTCGCTTCTCCCATTTTCATATTCGCGCATCGGGACTGTCCAGCTGACGTGGAAAGGGACAAGTGACGACGGATCTGTATCACGAGTGGAAATGGACCGGGCGGCATTATTTGTGAACAAAATCGGCCTTTCCTGAAAATCAGGCGGCATGGTTTGTCAATGCATTTAGCCTTTCCTGAAATGCACGTCGTCGATGGGTCGAGGCAGTGTATGGATTTCCGGGGTCCGTAACACTCCTGGGACATTGGTGGATTGCTGGGTCAACTGGCCAGGGCCAGAGTCACTGACAGGCGAGATGGTCAGTGGTGGATTGCTGGGTCAGCTGCCCGGGCCAGAGTCACTGACAGGCGATATGGTCAGCCTGCTCCCTCAGCGGAGAATGATGTGTGCTTTGCTTTGCTCTTTTCCTTTGACTGAAATGTCGGGGGATCGGAGGGGTTAGAGAGGGTTGGGGGTGTCTTATTTGCATGCAATGAAAAGCGTGCTTTTTAAAAACAAAACTGCTTGTAGTTGTTGTTTTTTTTTTTCTACACTACCAAAGCAAGACATGTTCTTTTCTTTCTGTCTTTTTTTTCTTTTTTTCTGATTTTTTTTTTTTTTTTTTTTTTTTTTTTTTTTTTTTTTTTACATTTTTATCCTTGTCCTTGTCATCCCCCTTCTCCCCCCTTCCATTTTCCCTCATTAAATTGATTTGAAGATCTCAAAGTTCAAATCCTATGGCTGTACGGACATTGTGTCCGTTTCAGGAGGAGCATGGCATGATTGAAAGCGTAGCCCATCCCTCTTTCTCTTCCGTCTTTAATCATTTAATCATCCTAAACTAAATCACGTATTCAGTCACTGCTGGGGCGACAGACAAATATTTCAAGCCGAAAAACATCCGACCGAGCTGGTGGTTCGAACTCACTATCAACAGCTCGCAGGCAAAGGCCTTGACCATGTGACCGCAGGTCTCTTTTGGTTGATTATAGCAAGATATAAACATCAACGTGTTATAGCCAATTACATCGAGCTGACAGCCCAGAATATTGTTGAGAAAAAAAAAAACGGAATCACAGCACTTACTTGGTCTCACAGTTGACACTAATCTTGTGTGCAGGGATCATGTGTTTCTGTTTAGTCTCAGAATTCTTCACCGACAAGAAGACCAACGACAACACTTTAGTTGAACAGAGTCATTTTTTTTTTTTATCTCTGTAACTTAACGACGTATTCAGAAACCAGCTTTCTATGCATATGCACTCAGAAATTGATTCTTTCGTACCCTGTTTTAGAATGAAAGAATTCTGCTTAGTGTTCATTCGCACATGCAAGTCGTCTAATAAAGAGAATGTTGCTATTGATTGAAT
>JADBJO010001381.1:195000-205000 GCA_016801955.1 Conus betulinus | reverse complement strand
AAGCAGAGATACAGCGTGAGAGAGAGAGAGAGCGCATAGAGAGAGAGAGAGATACCTACAGACAGACATACAGTACAGCCAGAGACATCGACCAGGTAGCAAAGAACGTGAAGTGATGTTACCATCTTGTTTGAAGAAAAAAGCATGTTTTGATAGGAGGGAGTTAAGAGCCCAGATTTGAAAAGCATTAGAGACAGACAGTGATGAAGAGACAGAACCTCCAACGCTTGAGTCCAAATCAATTAGATTGGAGTCTTTTCCAATCATGCTCTTTGATAGACTACTGGAATGAGTCGACGACGAACCGGTACCTACAGAGAGAGAGGGAGACAACGCGAGAGACACAAGAGAGATAATTTGTTTTTTTTTTGTTTTTTTGTTTTTGTTTTTTTTAAAAAGATGAAGAAAGAGCCGGTTCTCCTCCCGCCTGCCTCCCCTCTGTCCCCGACTGTGGTATGACAGTATTTCTACTCTTTATGTTTTGTCTGTCTCTGTCGTCCTGTCGCTGTTCTGGCAGTGGTGTCCTACCTTGTCTGTCGGTCTGTTAGTCCTGCTTGTCTTGTTTTTTGTCTTCTCCCTGCCTCCTCTGGTCTTCTGTCTGTCTGTCTTCCTCTCTCTCTCTCTTCTCTCTCCATGTCTGTCTCGTCCTCTGTCTCTGTCTCTGCTCTCTCGCTCTCTCTCTCGCTCGCCTCTCCTCTCTCTCCTCTCTCTCTTGCTTCCTTCGCTCCCACTCCCTCACACCCCTTTCTTTCCTATCTCTCCTTCTCCATCCCTCGCTCTCTCTCCTCTCCCGCCCTCACTCTCCTCTCTCTGTCCGCCTCGCGCACCTCTCTCTCTGTCAATCCCTCCCTTCCTTCACCCCCTCCCTCACCCTCCTCTCTCTCTTCTCTCCTCATGCTCGTCCCTCTCCCGTCTTCCCTCTCTCCCTCCTCGCTCTCCCAGTCCTGTCTCTCTCCCTCCCTTTTCTTCTCTCTCTCATCTCCCTCCTCGCGCTCGCTCGCCGCTCGCCTCTCCCTCTCCTCGGTTTCCCCCCCGCCCTCCTGCCCTCCCCCCGTCGATCTCTCCTCTCCCTCTCCCCTCTCTCGCCTCCCCCGCTATCTCTCTCTCTCTCTCCTCTCTCCATCTCTCTCCTCTCTCCACCACTTGCTCATGCGATGAACTCCGACTGCTGGCAATCCATGACCCCTTGGTCATGTCCGAGTCCCACTCATTGTTAGAAACGTGCGAGGTTATTGGGGGGGGGTGAATGATGGATTCCTGTTGTCATTGTCATCTGAAGCAAGAGACGGTGCGGGAGGGGGCGGGTTGGGGGAAGGGGGGGGAGGGGGCGAAGAGAGAGTTCATTCCCTTGATTAACGTCCTGCAGCCATAGCAGGCGCGAGGTATTGGTTGGGGACTGAACCATTCTTCTCATTTTATACCAAGTCCATACAAAAAAGACAGAGAGAGTAGAGAAAGAAAGGGCCTCTCAGAGAGAGAGAGCGAGAGAGAGCGAGAGAGAGAGGAGAGAGACAGACAGACAGACGACAGACAGACAGACTGACTGACACAGAGGACACAGAGCAGACAAACAGTCAGACAGAACAGTGACAGAGAGAGGATAGAGACAGACAGACAGACAGGCAGACAGACAGACAGACTGACACAGAGAGGGACACAGAGAAAGACAGATAGTCAGACAGGAACAGGACACAGACCGACAGACAGACAGACAGACAGACAGGCCAGGGGGCATAGCGGCAAGGAGGGATTTCAAATGATTTAATGTCCTGCAGCCATATCGAAATACTGAAGAATGAGTCGGGGAGTGACTCATTCTTCTTATTTCACAGCAACTGATACAGAAAGATCGAGGGAGAAAAAAGAAAGAGGAGAGAGAGAGAGAGAGAGAGAGTGGGGAGGATGGGAGAGATGTGAGAGAGAGAGAGAGACAGAGGAAGAGAGAGGCTAAGAGAGGAGATAGTAAGAGAGGAGAGAGAGAGAGTAGTGTGTGTGTGTGTGTGTGTGTGTGTGTGTGTGTGTGTGTGTGTGTGTGTGTGTAAGAGAGAGGGGCAACGAGAGACAGAGACAGAGAGAGAGGGAATCTACAAGTGATATGAACAATCACATAATGAAGACAAGAGAGAGAGAGAGAGAGAGAGAGAGCTGGAGAGAGAAGCGAGAGACAGACAGACAGCAGACAGACAGGCATGCAGACAGGACGACAGAGATGAGGGGGCGGGGGGGGGGGGGAAGGGGAGTGGGGGGAGGTAGAGGAATCAAAAGTAATATGGCCATTCACGTGATCATTGCGCTGCAGTCATACCGGTGTAGGAGAAATTGGTTTAGCGGGGGCGCCATGCGTTATAGCCACTGACAGGACTGTAATGGTAAAAAAAGAGCTTGAGAGACGCAGGGAGGTGGGAGAGGCAGGGAGGTGTGAGAGGGAAGAGAGAGAGATGAGACAGAGAGAGAGAGGAGAGAGGGAGAGAGCACCTAGGACTCGGACATGGTTTGATGTACATTGACCGGAGGCCCTTACACGTCGGAAAGGACTGGGAACGAGGATATATAAAACGGTGCGAGGCAGAGTGGGAGGAAGGAGGAGAGCATGGAGAGAGAGAGGAGAGAGAGAGAGATAGAGAGAGAGGCAGACAGAGACAGACAGATAGCTCGATAGACAGACAGAGACAGAGACAGACAGACAGAGAAGACAGACAGATAGAGACAGACAGACAGAGGGAGAGGCAAAGACAGACAGAGACAGACAGACAGTAGAGAGACAGACAGACAGACAGACAGAGAGAGACAGACAGACATAGACAGACAGAGAGACAGACAGACAGGCAGACTGACCGAGACAGAGGGAGAGACAGAGAGAGACAAAGAGAGAGAGGCACAGAGAGAGAAAGACATAGAGACAGAGGAGAGAGAGAGAGAGAGAGAGGGAGAGGGGAAAGAGGGGAGAAAGAGAGAAGAGAGACAGAGGCAGACAGACAGACTGACGGACAGAGACAGATAGGACAGAGTGCAAAGATCAGCGAGACTTTGAAATGATGTAGCTCGCTGAGGCGCCATCACTGCAGAGGAACTAGTAGGTGCGGCGTCACGTGTATATCCCTGGATAGGTCAGGTAGGCGGCGTCACGTGTATATCCATGGATTAGGTCAGGTAGGGGCGGCGTCACGTGTGTATATCCCTGGATAGGTCAGGTAGGGCGGCCCGTCCAGTATATCCCTGGATAGGTCAGGTAGGGCGGCGTCCGTGTATATCCCTGGATAGGTCAGGTAGGGCGGCGTCCCGTGTATATCCCTGGATAGGTCAGGTAGGGGGCGGCGTCCCGTGTATAATCCCCTGGATAGGTCAGGTAGGGCGGCGTCACGTGTATATCCATGGATAGGTCAGGGGAAAAGAGTGGGAGAAAGACAGACGGGTGGAGGGAGGGGGAGGGGGTGAGAAGGGGAAGAAGACAGGAGCCATTGAGAGACAGAGGGAGACAGAGACAGACAGAGACAGACAGGACAGACAGACAGTCAGACAGACAGATAAACAGAGAATGGAGGTGGTGGTGAGAGGGTGGGATGATATGAGATAAGAAAGTGAGAGTCAGAATATATACATTCTTTATGCGTGCGTGTGTGTGCGTGCATGCGTGTGTGCGTGCGTGTGTGTGTGTGTGTGTGTGTGTGTGTGTGTGTGTGTGTGTGTGTGTGTGTGTGTGTGTGTGACGTACAGACAAACAGACAGAGAGACGGAAACAGAGTTGGAGATTGACCCAGAGAGAAATTTCCCACGATTGCGAATAAAGGACAGCACGATTATTGTTGTTGATCTTTCATCGGAACAGTCCCACACATATTGCGTTCGGCTCATGTGTATTTGTGTGTAGGTGTACGCCTGAGTGTGCGTGTGTGGGGCCCCCTATGCAGAACTGTATCCTTACTGCAGTTCCAGACAGAGCATTTTGCGCTTATTTTCGGCACTTTTGTCGATGATCACAAACACGTGTCTCGTAATCAAAGCACTGAGTATGGATCCACTGCAAAGAAAGGATATTTTTAGAAGAAAAGAAATAATGATTTCTCTAAGGAAACACTGTAATACACCCACCCCCCCACCCCCACCTGATGAATGAATGCATACCAAAATACCGTCTGCTTTGCGCGCGTTCATTGTGAACTGGTCAGGTGTGTGCCTTTGTCCGCACTATCCCTGGTTACTATGAGAGAGAGAGAGAGAGAGGAGAGGAGAGAGAGAGAGACCGCATGCCGATTTCAGTGCCTGAGAATTTCGCTGAAGGCGCGCTAGCTTGAAGTGGCTCTGTGACGGACAAACACGTGCCACGTGCGGCGGCGGCGCTGTGGGAAAAAAATGACCGGCAAGCCTACATCCGCGAGGGAGTGTGCATCGCTGTGAGCTTACGGTCATGTGTTGCATTGGTGGTGGTGGGGGGGGGGGGGGGCAGCGGTGGCCATGGGGCCATGGTATGGTATGGGGGTTGTGTGTGGTGTGGGGGGGGGGGGGGGTGAGTACAACATCGGTTGACTCTTGAGCCAGTGATGTCAGTTCCGGTTCAACCCAGTGGAAGGGGGGGGGACCTTAAACTCTGTTCCCCCCCCCCCCCCCCCCCCCCCCCCCCACCCCCCCCATGCAAGTCATGTGTTTTTGTTATTGTATTTTTTTTTTCACCCACATCGTTTTCTTTTTCAGGCCAGCCTTCCAATCGTGACGTGGAACAAAAAGAAAGTTGTCTTCATTTTTTTTTTAATAGCTCGGGTTTTTGCATCGCTAGACAAGAGACCTCGCAATATCTGTTGGATCCTTATTTGGTATCTGAAGGTTCCCTTAGCTCTTAAGAATGTCCCAGCAATCACCATCCGGCCTGCTGCTGAAGTTAGTGGCGTTGCTATATCATGAGAGAGGGTTGTGTGTGTGTGTGTGTGTGTGTGTGTGTGTGTGTGTTTTATAAGTTCCATCCGGGACATTTGTTGGTCAAATTTTTCACGTCGGCCAGTTTACACGAGAGTGCACAATCAACTGAAATGGGAAAAAAAAAAGAAACCACACAGTCGAGTTTCATTCACTAAATGGATGCGTCTCTGAGAGTGTGTTTTTTTTTTCTATTTTCATTTTCTTTTCGATTTTTTTTTTCACACAAACACCGCAGTTGTCTGCATCTCCCGGGACTGATTGACGCCGGGATGAAGAATGAAAGGAAGCGCAAAAGTGCAGCTCAGTCCTGTAGTCCTAGACCGGAATGCCGGAAACTCCATTCCGTCATGTTTTCGTTTTTACATCAGCAGCAGCTTTCCTACCAAACATCACTCAAAGAAAACAAAAATTGCCGCAAAGTCTGCAGCCTCCCATTCCTCATGTCCAGGTTTTACAGTGACCTCGGTTTCGATTTCCTCACCGCTTCCTGTCCTGGGTGGCGGGTAGCCGGGTTTGGGCTGGCAGTAATGATGGGTGGCGGGCTTTGGGCTGGCAGTAAGGTAGTAATGATGGGTGGGCGGGCTTTTGGCTGGCAGTAATGATGGGTGGCGGGCTTTTGGCTGGCTGGCAGTAATGATGGGTGGCGGGGTTTGGGCTGGCAGTAATGATGGGTGGCGGGCTTTGGGCTGGCAGTAATGATGGGTGGCAGGGTTTGGGCTGGCAGTAATGATGGGTGGCGGGCTTTGGGCGGGCAGTAATGATGGGTGGCGGGCTTTGGGCTGGCAGTAATGATGGGTGGGCGGGCTTTGGGCGGGCAGTAATGATGGGGGTGGCAGGGTTTGGGCTGGCAGTAATGATGGGTGGCGGGCTTGGGCTGGCGGTAATGATGGGTGGCAGGGTTTGGGCTGGGCAGTAATGATGGGGGGCGGGCTTGGGCTGGCAATGATGGGTGGCGGGCTTTGGGCTGGCAGTAATGATGGGGTGGCGGGCTTTGGGCGGGCAGTAATGATGGGTGGCAGGGTTTTGGGCTGGCGGTAATGATTGGGGCGGGCTTTTGGGCGGGCAGTAATGATGGGTGGCGGGCTTTGGGCTGGCAGTAATGATGGGTGGCGGGCTTTGGGCGGGCAGTAATGATGGGGGGGTGGGCTTTGGGCTGGCAGTAATGATGGGTGGCGGGCTTTGGGCGGGCAGTAATGATGGGGTGGCGGGCTTTGGGCGGGCAGTAAATGATGGGGGGCGGGCTTTGGGCGGGCAGTAATGATGGGTGGCGGGCTTTGGGCGGGCGGGCTGGCGGGCGGGCAGTAATGATGGGTGGCGGGCTTTGGGCGGGCAGTATGGGTGGCGGGCTAATGATGGGTGGCCCACGCCAAGCTCGGCACTTTTTGCAAAAGCTCAAGCAAATACCACATATTAAACAGCTTCAGATATTAAATTCAGTTAAAAATAGCATTGTCATGTTATCTACATGAAATACAGTGCTTTCTATGCGCTTTCCAACAAAGAAAAAGCTTCACTTTCTTTGTTAACTGCCCTTGGCGTCTACTCTCTTCAATATCTTGCCTTCAATGTACAACTAAATTGCTTTCATCATGGGGTTTGAAACTTAAATGTGAATTCAAACAATGCATTACACAGGTATAAAATATCTGGAATCATTCTCACCTAAGCCCTCCATCACTGTGGTATCAGCTGTCTGTTACAGTCCTTTGTTTCTTGAAGATTTAGCAGCATCAACATCACACCTCACAACTTATCAAGTTCATCATCAGTCTCCTCACCAGCTGCATCCAGAAGCTTGGTCATGTCACCGTCATCTTCACCCACCTGATTCGTACAGTCTTTCAATTTGGCACATGTCTGTGCACTTCAGCTTGTTTTGCATACATGTGCAGTCATCCAAGATACATGTCTTCTTGCATGAACACGCAAGCAGCTCAAGAACACCGATGGGAGCAGGTGCAACATCCATCCCAGTCCACAACCAGCAGATTCTTGTCATCCACGCACTATGTCTTCCATCCACTCTCTGTTGGTCCTGGGCTTTCTGGGTCATTCTGGAGACATCTTTTTTCCACAGCCCTGCCTGATAGTTTGCACGCATGGCATGCTTTCTGAGGGAGTCCTTACATGGTGGCAGTTGATGCGATTCAACATCGCCATTCTTGGCACGGAAGAGTTGATACCGTAGCTCATCCACATCAGTGACAGTCTCTCGTGGTGCATGAAGTCTGCAAGTGAAACACCCAGGCCTCTGGAACAGTTCACCTGTCAACTGCCAGCTCTGCCCTAATTCTGAAAATGTGCAACACACAGCCTTGTTTGTCTTCAGGGTCTCAGAGCACTGGCTTTTCCTTTTCCTGCAAAAGCACTGACTGTGTCACAACCTGTATAAGCGTGCATTCCCACCAGTGCATCACAGACATCTGTCCCCAGAGAATCAGCGGTTTGTTTCACATCAATCAAGTGTGTCCGTGCTGACGTTT
Source organism: Conus betulinus (assembly GCA_016801955.1). Classification (NCBI taxonomy): domain Eukaryota; kingdom Metazoa; phylum Mollusca; class Gastropoda; order Neogastropoda; family Conidae; genus Conus; species Conus betulinus. The sequence continues at coordinate 197,606 of JADBJO010001381.1, read as the reverse complement.
TTTCTTCTGGAAAGAGTGGTGCTGGGATCTTGTGAGCAGTTTGTTTAACATCAATCAAGTGTGTCCATGCTGACGTTCTTTTCTTCTGGAAGAGTGGTGCTGGGATCTTTGTTGCTGCAGGCCAAGCTCAGCACAAATACGTCGGTATCTTCGAAACTGATGATGGCAGCTTCTTATCCTTCCTTGACAGCATGATCAGCATGAAGCAACATCCTGCCATCAGCTTCCTCTTGCCAGCATTGGAGCTCTGGAACAACCTGGCACCTCACAGCAGACAGACGAAAGTAGCTCTCTTCACAAGTGAAGAACATGACTTTTCTCAGTTGGTCGAGCTTTTCTTTTGTACTTCTCTCCCCTCCATTCATCAGCAAGAAACTTGACCAGGCTGTCTTGTTTGCATCTTCAGTGAGGAATCTGCGCCATTGCTTGATCATCTGTCCTGGAGCAACATTCCTGCACTCTCAAGCCACTGAATTCGCCCCCACGAGTTGTTCTCTCCGTGTATTTGATGGACTGGTCCCAGTAACAGTCAAACACAACGTCAAGCCTTGTGCTGAAAGGCGCTTCATTCAATGCCATTGAGAAGATGATCTTTCTGCAACTTCCTCAAACTTGGTCTGTTCTGTGACCTTGACACGCTGCACGAGTGCCATACCATCCACAATAGTAGCAGAATGTTGTGGCACTGAGTCAACAGTGTTGAGCTTTTTTGCAAGCTTTTAGCCAAAGATGACTAGTTTGTTTTCCTCAACCGCCCATCAGGAGTGGCAAGAGACCAAGGCAGTGGTCCAGAGGGTGACGCAGAAGCTCTTTCATGTCACTCTTCTGGCCTGACCCATCACCACCATGCGGCCACAAACAGTGCTCTGTCTGCTTTCAAGATCATTGACCGCCCATCTTGGCACCTTGTTTGCTTCTTCTTTAGAACTGTTCCAATGTTTTCAGTGAACATTTCTTCATGGGTCATGGAACTTCTTTGAAGGTGGTGCAGTTTCCAGTCTGTCCTTCTTGAACACAGCACAGGCTTTTCTCCTCTTTCATGGGCTTCTTTGATGTCAGTTGCTACGTCTGCTGGCGCAGTGGCACCAGGTGAAACGCTGACAAGATCAGAGTTCTCTTCAAATGGGTTGATCCAGCTCGACAGTGTCTCTTCCACAGCAGATACAGCTTGCTCGTCCACCTTGATCCTTGACTGCTGCAGGTCTGGATGATTGAATCCTTGTCTGTTTGAACTGACCAGTTCCCTAAGCCTTGCCAAGAATCCACTTCGGTACTCAGAAGTAAGATAGTACCTACTGACTGCACTTGGCTGCAGGCTGAACCTTGTGGTCCCTCCCACTGTTTGAGTGTCTTTGTTCACGGTGACCTCTATAGTCTGGTCAACTGGGATTCGCCCGAGGGACATACCTCTGAAAGCTGAACAGCGAACTTGCCATCTCTGAATTCCTGATAAATCTCAGGGTGTTCCTGGGGCAGTTTTGTCATCTCTCCATAATATGCTGGAAGATACCTGGCATAATTCAGCTGTCATAAGCAAAGCACCAGAGTATCAGTGAACGGATGGCATGAGAGATACAAACTCCAGTTTCCTTCACGGGCTGCTCACAGAAGACCAAGAAGGAGATCTTGAACCAGGTCAACGTAGGTCATCCAGAATGCAAACAGTTCTCCATTTTCAACACATAAGTGCTGCAGAAAGTCTTCCCATGCTTGGAAACTTGCTGGTACTTGATTCTTGTAGCAGCGAGTTGAAGGTGTCTTGGCAGATGTTTTCAGGGAAATCAGCAAGTTTGTCTTCAAGTTCCCACACGAGCGCTAAGACATCAGTGTGATTGAGGTTAATTACTTAGTAGATTAAACATGTTATTTTGTTTTGTGAGTTGAAGACGCATCCGTAGACCCCCTAAACCACCTTAGAACTAGGGCAACATATCGTAAGCACACGTTTCACATATGTACATACTCCGGAACATGCTATAGTGGACCTGCAAGATACACACAGTTTTTCTAGGCATCTGAAAGACACATAGAGAATAAACAATCATCAAATAAGACATTTCATTTTCATTTTTAGTATCATCTTTACAAGATCGACAGGTCTATCATACAAATATCATCTCCGGGGATGACAACAATAGTAAAAATCACAATGAGCATTTGCCCCGCTTAGTGGTAACAAGCAATCTCAAACCTGAAAGACTAAGGGGAGCGAGACAACAAGGGAAGAAAACTTTCTGGTACAAGCCAGAACGTTAATAAAGATGAGAGCTATTCCCATTTCCACCTCAGTTCTTAAATGTCTCCTGCACACCCCTTCCGCCCTCCCTCCCTTTCGTCTTCCACCGCTTCCTGGGTCCATCAGAGAAAGAGCTGTGATCTTACTCCACATCTGTGATGCCACATTGAGTAACGTGCCTGCCAGTATTGGAGGGAAGTTTTTTCTTTTGTACCACACAGGCTTTGAGAGTGATCCCAGGAATGCCTGTGCCCTACACTATCCCCCGTGAGCAAACTGGACACTGTGGTCAGCTTTGATAGCCATGGCTAGTTCCACCATGTGTTCAGCGGCGGCAGGATGGACTGGAGGGGATGTATGAGCGAATGAC
>JADBJO010001381.1:160000-190000 GCA_016801955.1 Conus betulinus | reverse complement strand
CCAAAGAAAAAAAAGAAAATGGAAATGTGGCATGCAGCACCAATGAACCGTAAAATCATGTGGCAGGAACGTGACAATGTGTCATTGACTCGGCGATTTCCTTCCACCGAATCGCACTACGTGGTCATTCTTCCAGAAATCATTTGCTGAAAATGAATTTAGGGGAATATGTGTATCCACTGCCTATGGATTAAGTATGTAATGAAATGTAATCTTTTCACCACAAACGTTTTCCACTTTTGTTACTGTTGTTGTTGAGAACTTCGTTTTGCATGTTTAAACTCTGTATACCATACTGGTGAATTCCTCAGTGTCACACGACCATGCTCACATGCATACACCATGCATACATAGACACGTCGTGATCATTCGCATGCAGTGCAGTCTGACTCCATTGACTCAGTATAAAGATCAAAGCCATGATTTTTTTATTTCTCCCCTCTGGTACATAAAACAATTATTCTGGAGTTTTATTCACTCTTGACTTTCTTTGGATTTTTTTTTTTTACAGACAAAAAAATGGAAAACAATTACACACAGACAGTACAATTATCCTATATACATGTGTGTGTGTGTGTGTGTGTGTGTGTGTGTGTGTGTGTGTGTGTGTGTGTGTGTGTGTGTGTGTGTGTGTATGTCGTGTGTGTGTGTGTGTGTGTGTGTGTGTGTGTGTGTGTGTGTATGTGTGTGTGTGTGTGTGTGTGTGTGTGTGTGTGTGTGTGTGTGTGTGTGTGTGTGTGTGTGTGTGTGTGTGTGTGTGTGTGTGTGTGTGTGTGTGTGTGTGTGTGTGTGTGTGTGTGTGTGTGTGTGTGTGTGTGTGTGTGTGTGTGTGTGTGTGTGTGTGTGTGTATGTGTGTGTGTGTGTGTGTGTGTGTGTGTGTGTGTGTGTGTGTGTGTGTGTGTGTGTGTGTGTGTGCGTGCGTGTGTGTGTGTGTGTGTGTGTGTGTGTGTGTGTGTGTGTGTGTGTGTGTGTGTGTGTGTGTGTGTGTTTATTTCCTTTTTTTTCAATGTGTGATACTCACATCAATGCAAGTCACAAATTCATTCAACGCCTTTCGTGGGTATTTGTCCCTTTTTCACAATTAGGGTCCCTTACAGTTATACAATCATTTCATTTCATTCAAATCCAGCTGTCCCTTTAGGCAACAGAACGCTTTACAAATTACAGAAGTCTAGCAGCGTCTTTGACACTCTTCAAAAAACTACAAAGGCATATTACAACTTTTTTTTCCGATTACGCTGATTAATCACGCTGTCACCCTTTGACGAATGTCGGGGTTTTCTTCACAGTCTTTTTCACTTGTTTACAAATACATCTTAAAAGGATGTCTACCCTTTTACAAACTTGAGGGCTTGTTTCCCACCAAACATCTCAGGCATAAAAATAAGACAACTTTCGAGAGCGTTGTATTCTTCCACGAAAGCGTAATTATAAGGATCCTCCAAGTTTATGGGAGTAGTCGTGTCAGTCTTGTCTGGCACCGCAGTCTAACAGGCCTCGTCACCGGCGTAACTCTGATCTATCCAGGCATTAAAAAAAGGGTTCTCGTCTGAAAGCAGACAAGAAACTTATATTAAAGTAAATGAATGAAATTAGACTCACCAACGATGTTCTCACCCGGTGGCGAACACTTACCTACCTGATGTGCGATCGGGATACAATTTGGAAATCATTTTAAAGTTTGATTTTATTTTTTCTTTTTGGATAGAATTACCAAACTTGTTCGCCCATCAGAACTTACCGTGCTATCCGCACAAAACTCGCCAACACGAGTTCGGCAATACAACTAAGCTTGAGACATTTGTCTAAAGAAAAAATCAATGATAACTTTTCTTTTTTTTTAAATAAGCGCCACTGCCCCCCCCCCCCCCCCTTCTCTCTCTCTCTCTCTCTCTCTCTCTCTCTCTAATATTATTTCGCCAACGCTCTCTTTCCTTACAAATCCTTGAGCGATGCTCAGGTAAAATTGATCAACGACAGAACCCTTTTAACTACAGTTCAACCCTAGAAGACTCAAGTATAGTTAAGTGATTAACAATAACCTTTTACGTTTTCCGTTCATTCATCACGCGCACTCTTGACTGGGGTGCATGTGTTCTTGATAGGACTCCCAACCCGATTTTTAGTATGTGTGAGTACTTGTATTAAATCTGTTCCATGCTTTGGTATATAATTTTCATCAACCTATCGAGGAACGTTTAAATTTGTCGTTTTCTCTGATTTTTGCATCTCTTTTAGCTGCTTTATTAGCCATTGTATTGCTGTTTACGTCACAGTTGGATAGTTAACAAGAAAACAAACTCAGTCAGTCACAGTGTCTTATACTGATAAGCAATGGAATAGAATATATCACATATCTTAGACGAGGTCAGGCCATATTTGTGCGCGGAACAAACATACAGTATATGAAACCGATTTCGAGTCAGCCAGAGAAACCACTCCAAATACTGTCACTGAAAGATTTACTTGATAATATAAAACTAAAATGGTAGCTGTGTGCTCAGTTCTAAAAACGATTACATCGCTGGCAGGGGAAAAGGTTTGCAATGCTAAGCGTGGAAATAACAAACGCAGCATCATCATCTTCATTATCAAGTACTGATGATTTTCAGCTCCTCGGAAACTGTCAGAATGGAAGGAGCACTGCTGTACAGTCCGCAAGCTTCGCATTGTCTGTTTGTCAGAAACCACAGATATTCTGAGAACGTACATGTGGAGGATCAGTACACAGTGTGGCCACAACTCGCTGTACAGAGGTGTATTGCTGCTGACCTGCTTTTTCTGTGCTGGAATAATAGTTCCTCAGCCACGCGTTTATATTCAGTCAGGCACGGGGCTTGGTGGTGCACAGTCTTTTATATCCATATGGCCACAGACTTACAGACCTGATGCACGCTCAGGCAGTAGAATAAAACGTGTACAGCTGAGCGAAGCATCATGTTTCACAGTCGACTTTATTTTCAAACTCCATAGTTCAGAACTGTAACAAAAGAATTATTGTTAGAGACGGCCTTTCCCGTTTTAAAAGAAAAGTAGCTATTCAATTCTGATGACCTTAACTTTAGCATTTTGTTGTCAGTTTTGGGTATGGTATTAACTGTTAAATATTGTGAAGCCCCTCAGAGAGATAGAGAGAGGGGGGGGGGGGTGGAGAGGGAGAGAAAGAGAGATATAGGAGGGGGAAGGAGACAAAGAGGCAGGCAGACTGAGTGATAGAGTGACAGCGACAAAGACGAGACATAAAGACACATTAGGAAAGAGTAAGAGGGCGGTGAGAGGGGAAGGGGGGGGGAGAGGGGGGCAGGCGAGTGGTTAGTGAGGGGGGAGGGCAAGACGATAGAGTCAGGGTTCAGAGACCACCAGCAGTGAAAGTGGTCCAGGCTTTCAGGGGAATGACCGCTGTCGTTGTCTGCCTCCTCCACACACAATGTCCTCTTCAGCTTCCTCGACACCTTCACCAGCTTTGACTGCTGATGCCGTCCCCTCTGATCCCTTCCCTCCTTCCCCTCCTCCTGAACACACACACACACACACACACACACACACACACACACACACACACACACACACACACACACACACACGCACGCACGCACGCACACACACACCACCACCTCTCTCTCTCTCTCTCTCTCTCTCTCTCTCTCTCTCTCTCTCTCTCTCTCTCTCTCTCTCTGGTTCACCTGATATCTCTACATGACGCTTTTGTCACGCAAGGTGCGGTGTGTTAAGAATCAAACCGCTGCACGTGAGTGTCAGGAAAGCGTTGTCCAACACAGCAGCATGGGGCCAGAGCTTCACAGTGCCCTCAGAAAACTGTCAGCCGTTTGTCTGATGTGTTATGATGCCGTCAATATGACGTTCTCCACGGTACTATTTCTTCGGTGGTGTTCAGTGGCGCCTGTTCTGATCTAACATACGCAGGACACCACCTACTAAGCCCCCTACTGACGACAATAATTGCTTAGTCGCGGAGCCGGCGTGAGTGAGCTCTCCCTCCGGAGGGCGCCACCACGTCCGTCCAACGACAGCCCCCATGGACTCGCCGATACCGGTGACCCCGACGAACCAAACCAAGGCCACAGACGTGGAGAGGACATCGAAATTGAGGTCACCATGAGAGGAGGGCATGAAGGGCCACAGAATTTGAGACTTTTTTTTTTTATGCTGATCGATGAGAATGAGGATGATTAAGATGGTGCTACGGATTTCCATTTCGGTCTGAGACTACATGACAGGGCTGTACTCTACGCTTCCTTTCATAATATATCCCGGCGTCAACCAGGCCCGAGAGATATACAGACACCTGCAGTGTTGGTCATGAAATTTGAGCAACACTCTCAGAAACGCATCCATTAAGTGGATGAAACTCGACTGTGTGGTCCCAGTCTTCCCAACTGAGTCCGCAGCAACTCAACTCTGGGTAGGAGCCGGTTGGGGAAAAACACCCACATGACTCTGATGGGATTCGAACCCACGACCTCCCAGCCGGGAGTCCGCGACGCTAACTACTTCGCCACGGCGGCTGGTTATTTTTTACGATGTTTATTCCATACATGATTTTCAACTCTCTTCAAAAATGCTCAGTCTTCCGGATGTGCTCATTTTCTGTCCCTCTCCCTCCCCTTCCACCCTTCACTCCCCCCCCCCCCCCCCCCTCCACTCCCACCCCCCATCTTTAAGCTCCTTCATTCGCCGGAGCTTATTCAGATTTGCTAGTTGGTTTTCTCAAATATTTCATGTCATGTTAATGCAGTGTACCTTAACACATACTTTCCTCAAACATAAACTGATCTCACACTTCTCGCTACCCGCTCCATCTGCCCTCACTATCGTGGCTGTTACAGGACTTAGACTAGCAAAAGAAGAGGATGAAACTGGGCTGTGTGGTTCCAGTCTCCCCACATGAGCCCCTAGCAAACTCAGCTCTGGGAGAGAACCGGTCTGGGGCAGAACAATCCCACAAATATATGGCTGTGATGGGAATCGAACCCATGAGCTCCCAGTCTGCAGTCCGCGAGCTGAACACTTCGCCACGGTGGAGGTCATGAAGCTTGGGGTTAGGTCAGAATATCAAGAAACGTGGATTTATCAACCCTACGCTCCGATTCTGTGATGGTCAGTTATCATGGGTATGTGATGTTCAGAAATAATCGGGGAAAATGCTGCAATGCGATAAGCAAATATTTAACATGAATCAGTGAGAGCTGATTGGAATGAAAACGCTGTACCTTTCAGCCACCGTGGCAAAGTGGTCAGCGTCGCGGAATCCCGGCTGGAAGGTCATGGGTTCGATGCTCATCAGAGCCATGAATTTGCGGGGAGTTTTCTGCCCCGACCGTCTCCTTCACAGAGTGAGTTTGCTATGAGCACTTTTGGGAAGATTTGGACCACAAGTCGAGTTTCATCAACTTCTTGGATGCGTCTCTGAGTGTTGTTAAAATTTCCTGACAAATACTGTCTGTTTCTTTCAGGTCTGCTTGACACTAGGATATATTATCAAAGTGAGTGTGGAGTACATCCCTGTCTGTGCAGTCTCAGACACACAGTCAAATTCAATCAATTTAAAGGATGCGTCTCTGACAGTGTTGCTGAAATGTCCTGACCAACACTGCAGATGTCTGTTGCTCCCCGTCCTGGTTTACTCTGGGACATAGGACTATTATAAAAGTAGACGTGAAGTACAGCCCTGTCATGCTGTCTCAAACCTAAATGGAAATCCGTAGCATCATCTTCGTTATCCTCATCGTCATCAATCAGCATTAAAGAAGTCTCAGATGTTGTGGCCCTTCACGCCCAACCTTGAGGATGACTTCAGTTCCATTACCTGTTCAAGTCTATGCCCCTGGTACGGTTCTGTTTGGGATGCCGGAATCGGAAAATTCATGGAGACTATCGTTAGACGGATGTTGTTGGAGAGCTCACACAAGCCGGCTGTACGAGTAAGCAAATATTGCCACCAGCAGGGGATTTAGTAGTGATGTCCTGTGTATGTTGGATCCGAACAGGCACCAGTGACCACCAACCAAATGACCTGACAACCACTGACCACCAACCAAATGACCTGGCATCCACTGACCACCAACCAAATGACCTGGCAACCACTGACCACCAACCAAATGACCTGGCAACTACTGACCACCAACCAAATGACCTGGCAACCACTGACACCAACCAAATGACCTGGCAACCACTGACCACCAACCAAATGACCTGGCAACCACTGACCACCAACCAAGTGACCTGACAACCACTGACCACCAACCAATGACCTGGCAACCACTGACCACCAACCAAGTGACCTGGCAACCACTGACCACCAACCAAATGACCTGGCAACCACTGACCACCAACCAAATGACCTGACAACCACTGACCACCAACCAAATGACCTGGCAACCATTGACCACCAACCAATGACCTGGCAACCACTGACCACCAACCAAATGACCTGGCAACCACTGACCACCAACCAAATGACCTGGCAACCACTGACCACCAATCAAGTGACCTGGCAACCACTGACCACCAACCAAATGACCTGGCAACCACTGACCACCAACCAAATGACCTGACAACAACGAACAACCAAATGACCTGGCAACCACTGACCACCAACCAAATGACCTGGCAACCACTGACCACCAACCAAATAACCTGGCAGCAGTGCAGCAGCTTCTCCGATGGGTTGCCTCACGGTGGTTTGACATTGACAGCTCCCCGTGGACTGCTGGTGCCAGGACTGTGGGTGTGGAGGGGGAGGGAGAAGAACGACGGAATGAGCGGCGTTGGTGCAATTCCACTGAAGTAGTTTGGAAGATGAGACAAACAAAGAGAATGAAGAAGAGAGAAACAAACAAACAAACGATCTGTTTACCTTTTGTGACGATAAAAAATGACAAAAGATTGCCTCGCGGGACGCCGTGATTAGCTGGGGCGTTTTGATACTAAACTCCATTACCTCTTCAGTATTGCGGAAATGTCAGCAAGATGTAAGTGTATTTATAACGTGCTACACCTTTTCCCGAAACTTCCTGACACTCACCTAAACGCTGCAAATGACGTAGAATTTCCTGCAAGGTTGTTGAAATTCAGGGAGAGCTCCTGACCATTTCTGATAAGTGAAGAATTGTGTGTTTGGAGAGTAACACGACGAAGAGGAGAGGACTTAAAGAGGAACAGGTGCCTGTCAGTGGGGGTATTTTGGCATCTCAGTATCTCTTTTCGTCTTTGGGAAGTAAGTGGGAGAGTGCGGAGATAGGAGAGGATGGGGAAGAGGCGGTGCTGATGGGAGGAAGTAGCTAACACAATCCATTCCAGCATAAGCATCTCTCACCTTCGTTGAGCATCGGCGTTACTCTAACGTTCCAGCCTCTCCTCTCCCCACGCCTCCCCCACCCCGATTCCCCACCCCTGCTGCTTCTTCCTACCCCCCCCCCCCCCTCACCTCCCACTTCCTTCACACACCTTCCTCCTCTCCACATGCCATCACGTCCTGTCAGGTTCTTTCCCATGATTCACGTTCACATGTCAACAGATCCTTGCAGGTGGCTGCCAGCATCCTCATCCAATCCTCTCCCCCTCACATTTCCTCCATGTTTCCTCCAACGTTTCTAATGAGGTCAAGACTTGTACCACAGTCGTAATGTCGAGATCGTGGTAATGTCTATGATTTAAGACAATAAAAAAAAAATACAGATCTTAAACAGAGAAGAAAGAAAGAGAGAAAGAAGGTAGGTAAGAAAGAAAGAAAGAAAGAAAGAGAAGAAAGAAGAAGAAGAAGAAGAAAGAGAAGAAGAAGAAGAAGAAGAAGAAGAAGAAGAAGAAGAAGAAGACCCCCCGAGGATTTTATTGTTGCTTTAGAAAAAGAATTGTATAGTTTCTTATGGAACGGTAAAAAAAGTAAAATTTAAAAAAATCTGTGATTCAAAAGCAGTACTGTACTGTGAAGGTGGATTAAAAATGTTAAATGTAAAAAAATGTTATTTCTTCTATGAAGATAAGTTGGCTGAGGAGATTAATGTATGAGTCGGGTTGGCGGGAATTTACCATTAATATGTTCCCTAAGCTGCACAATATAAAAAAACTTTGGGCCTCAATTTTCTAATGTTATTATGCAAGAGGTCAATAACCCATTCTGGAAAACTGTGTTCAAAGTGCTGCCCGACCACAGTACATAACTTCATGTCAGAGTGTATTCATTACAATATCAAAATTTTAAGAGATATAAAAGTTATTTTTGTACAGGAATGGTGTAATTATGGCATTTTCTTCATTAAACACTTAGTTAATGAAAATGGGCATTGGATGACCTTCCATGAATTTTTAATTAATTATCAAGGTATAAGAACAAACCTTCTCTTGTATGAAGGCATAATAAATGCCATTCGCAATTATTGCCAAAACTTAATATTATCATAACTATCCAATATAAACTCTTAGACCAAAAAGACTGGTTTTGATTAAAAGAGGCAACAAATATGTACCAAAAAAAATAAACGAAAATAGTGCCTCTCCCGCTGCTATTAATAAAAGGAATAATCTTTTTATAAATCTGAATTGGAAACAGATATTCCTTCAAAGTTATAAAGTTTCTACTGACGTCCAGCTTAAATGGTTCCAATGTCGACTTCTCCATAGATTGCTGCCAACACAGAAATACCTATTTCAATGCAAAATTGTTGATCCACCATTATGTAACTTTTGTGATCATGAACAACAGACTATTACACACATGCTTTTCGACTGTAATATTGTGCAGCGGTTTTGGAGAAATCTTCAAAACCTGCTAATGGATAAATGTCAGCACTGCGCAAATCCTTTTTTGTTGTTTGTTTGTGTTTGTTTGTTTGTTTGTTTGTTTGTTTGTTTGTTTGTTTGTTTTGTTTGTTTTGTTTTGTTTGTTTTTTGGGGGGTTGAGAAAAAGTTAGTTCTGTTTGGAGTAAAACATAATGTGGAAACTGACAAAAGTTCTTAACTTTATTCTGCTATTTGCTAAGTTTTATGTTTACAAATGTAAACTACAAAATAACCACCCAGACCTTCATGTTTTCCTAACAATCTTAAGCTACAGATTTAAATTGGAAAAATACTTAGCCTTTCTGAACTATGATTCAGATCAATTAGACAAAAACCTGGTTTCCCTATTCCTCTATCATTTCCTAGCTTTATTGTGATCCTTTTTTAAACAACTCTTATATATGTACACATGGTCCCACCTTTTGTTGTAATTACCCATCTTAACATCTCTCTCTCTCTCTCTCTCTCTCTCTCTCTCTCTCTCTCTCTCTCTCTCTCTCTCTCTCGCCTCTCTACCACCTCTTGGTTTTTTTCCTTGTTTTTGAGGTTACTAATGTGTGTGTGTGTGTGTGTGTGTGTGTGTGTGTGTAAGTTTATGCATATATATCCTGCATATAATTCATGTAAGTTTGTTGGGGGGGGGGGGGGGGGGGGGGTGCGTGTTTGTTCGCTTATTGTGTCCGACTTCTTCTGTGTTTTTGTACAATTATTATGATACATATGTCTTTTCTATTGTATGCATGTTTGTTTAAAAAACAAAACAACAAAATTTTTAACCTCTTTGCAAATACTTTCCTAGCATGATTATATAATTCCAACATATACATGGTGTCAGTTGAGAGTCAACTCATTCTCCCCATTCATTCCTTCAAATACGAAGAACATCAAGACAAATGTCATAGGATACTTTGATTTGAACTCTTTCTTATAACAACCCTTATATCTGTACATACATGAGTTTGTTATTAATTTGTTTTAAGTAAGTACTTTGCCAAATCTATGTTGAGGGATGAATGTGTGTGAGAAAATGAAGGAACTGTTGAGTGTGGAGGGATGTGAGAGGTGACATTAAAAATGTGAAAGAAGAAGAAGAAGAAGAAGAAGAAGAAAGAAGAAGAAGAAGAAGAAGAAAAAGAAGAAGAAAAGGGAGAAGCATAAGGGGAGGAGCAAGAAGAAAAAGCAGAACTTGAAAAAGGTGAATTTAGGTCGAAAAAAAGAAACGACAAAGAAAAAGAAACGACAAAGAACTTCACAGATGAAAACTGTCAAAGAACTTGGGGGAAAAATCTACGGATGAATAGGAATAAATCAGATTTTAGCAACTAAAACGAGCACGAAAAAAATTCATTATGAAAAGCATAAATCTATAAATATAAACCCATCGGCGACAAGCAACTCATTTTGTGGTGGAGGCTAACATGTTTGTCGAAAATGTACTCGCCGCATTTAGATGAACGTAACTGTCTCAGCTACTTCTCCTTTCCGCAGTGAGAGGCTTCTTGGTTGAAAAAAATACGACTACTCATTTCAAAATGTGGATATATTGTGGAATAATACTTTAGTGAACGCTGTCGTTGACTTCAAAGGTCATGCAATGGAGCTCTCGTGGTGACAGATGTCATTATGTTGAACTTGCATTATATTGCTTGGTGACGTGAGTGAACAGTAACACGGTGAACTGGAGAAACGTTGCCTTTGATATCGATGAAAGGACGCTGGACAGGAACAGATCATGTTTGATGTCGATGAAAGGACACTGGACAGGAAGAGATCATGTCTGATATCAATGAAAGGACAGTGGACAGGAACAGATCATGTTTGATGTCAATGAAAGGACACTGCACAGGAACAGATCATGTTTGATGTCAATGAAAGGACACTGGACAGGAAACAGATCATGTTTGATGTCAATGAAAGGGACACTGGAAAGGACACTGGACAGGAACAGATCATGTTTGATGTCAATGAAAGGACACATGGACAGGAAGAGAGATCATGTTTGATGTCGAATGAAAAGGACAGTGGACAGGAAGAGATCATGTTTGATGTCGATGAAAGGACAGTGGACAGGAAGAGATCATGTTTGATGTCGATGAAAGGACAGTGGACAGGAAGAGATAATGTTTGATATCAATGAAGGGACAGTGGACAGGAAGAGATAATTTTTGATATCAATGAAGGGACAGTGGACAGGAAGAGATCATGTTTGATATCAATGAATGAAGGACAGTGGACAGGAAGAGATAATGTTTGATATCAATGAAGGGACAGTGGACAGGAAGAGATCATGTTTGATGTCGATGAAAGGACAGTGGACAGGAAGAGATCATGTTTGATATCAATGAAGGGACAGTGGACAGGAAGAGATCATGTTTGATGTCAATGAAAGGACACTGGACAGGAAACAGATCATGTTTGATGTCGATGAAAGGACACTGGACAGGAAGAGATCATGTGTTTGATGTCGATGAAAGACACTGGACAGGAAGAGATCATGTTTGATGTCAATGAAAAGGACAGCGGACAGGAAGAGATCATGTTTGATGTCGATGAAAGGACAGTGGACAGGAAGAGATCATGTCTGATGTCAATGAAAGGACACTGGACAGGAAGAGATCATGGACAGGAAGAGATCATGTTTGATGTCAATGAAAGGACTGGACAGGACAGGAAGAGATCATGTTTGATGTCAATGAAAGGACAGTGGACGGGAAGAGATCATGTCTGATGTCGATGAAAGGACAGTGGACAGGAAGAGATCATGTCTGATGTCAATGAAAGGGACACTGGACAGGAAGAGATCATGTTTGATATCAATGAAAGGACAGTGGACAGGAAGAGATCATGTTTGATGTCGATGAAAGCAGGATGTCAAACAGGGAGAGGTGATGTTATGATGTTGTCAATGAAAGCAGGATGTTGAACAGGGACACGTGATGTGTGATAATGTCAACGAAAGCAGCATGTTGAATGATGTTTTGTTTGATAGAATCAATGAAAACGGGATGTTGATCAGGGAGAGTCTTGACGGTGTGAACGAACGCAGCCTCTTAAATAGGGAGAGCCTATGTTTGATGTTGATGAAAGCAGGATGCGAAACAGGGAGAGTTATGTTTGATGATGTCAGTGAAGGCAGAATGCTGCACTACATGTTAGATGGGGAGAGCTTATGTCTGACGTTGTAAATGAAAGATGCAAGTTGAACAAAGGAAGCCTACTTTGCCAATATAAATGACAACAGTTTATTGATCATGAAATGGTTATGGATGACGTTGAAAGCAACATATTAACCAGGGAGATGTTGAAAGCAGTATAGTGGAGAGAGAGAGCAGAAAAAGGGGAAGGGTGGCTATTTTTGAAAAAATGCGGCGTATGGCACTTGTGTCCCATGAACTATAGTAACATGTTCGAACGCCACACCATGGTCAATAAAGTTAATTTGTCCAGATCCCAAATGTCAAAAACCTAGGTTAACTGCCTCTGTCTTTGAATCCTGTGCAAAAACCACACTGCTTACTTATTTTGGCGCAGATGGTCAAAATAAAAAGTTCCTGTTTTGCTGATTGTGATCAGGACTGCCAGGCTGATGGACGATGATAGTCTGAAACAGCAGGCCGAAGATGTTGCCCACCATTGCAGACTTCTCAGTGAGGAATGCTTTCAGAGGGTGGCCATCTCATTTTTCACCTCTCTCCTTCACTGCCTCTGTGTCTGTGTCTGCCTGTCTATTCGTCTCTCTCTCTCTCTCTCCCTCGCTCTCTCTCTGTCTGTCTGTCTGTCTCTCTCTCTCTCTCTCTCTCTCTCTCTCTCTCTCTCTCTCTCTCTCTCTCTCTCATCTCTATCTATCTATCTATCTTCTCTCTCTCTCTCTCTCTCTCTCTCTCTCTCTATCTCTCTCTCTCTCTCTCTCTCTCTCTCTCTCTCTCTCTCTCTCTCTCAGATTGAAGGAGGGATGTTGAGATTAGAAAAAAAGGCGAGAGAGAGAGAGAGAGAGAGAGAGAGAGAGAGAGAGGGGAGAGAGAGGGGGGAGAGAGAGAGAGGAGAGGTATAGGGAATGGTGGGATGAGGGTGTGTGTGTTATCGATCAAACCAGAGTGTAAGCTATATTTTAATTTTTTTGTTTTGTTCTTCACTGTAATCTCTTCTGAAATTCAATAACGACCATTTCACGTCCTCCAAAAGACTTCTCCTTTACTATCAGCAGTTCTTCAGGCTGGGTGGCTCCTTTCTTTGTTGCCGCTGTTGTGACAAAGTGGACGGTGAAGTTTCGGATGTATTGGAAATCCTTCCTGGAACAGGGGGTTTATTAGTCTCCCCCAGGGAATGGAGGACCTGAAATTGGCCGCTCAGAGAGAGAGAAAGAAGACAGACAGACAGACAGACAGACAGACAGACAGACAGACAGAGAGACATTCTTCTTCTTCTTGCTCGTTCGCTTCCCGTTAGATGAGCAGCCGGTGTCCTCGATGAAGGCTGCCGTCCACCGCAGCTCCTCCAGGGTGCCGTACAGCTTGGCCTCCACTGCTGTCGGTGTTGGCCAGTACTTCCTTCTGGGTGCTGCATGCGTCATACAGTCCTGAAGGATGTGGTCGGTTGTCATTTGTCCCTCACCACAAGGGCGCTCTCCACTCTGTCCAATAGAGAGACAGAGACAGGCAGAGCAGAGACAGAGACAGGCACAGACAGACAGACAGACAGACAGAGACAGAGAGACAGAGACAGAAAGAGAGAGAGAGACACTAATAGAGTGCGTGTTTTTTGTGGGGTTAGGGGGGGGGGTAGTTGAATGGGGGAAGGGAAATTTTTTTTCTCGTCTATTTCATTTTATTTGTTTTTATTCACTAGTACACAAATAACGGGCCTTACACACTCATAATCAAACGAGGGGCCCGTAGCCAAATTGGTAGAGGTGTGCCTGCCGAGCTAACGGTTGCCAGTTCAAACTACACGTGGGGTCAAATCATTTTTTTTTTTCGGCTTGAAACTCGTTGCATCATGAAACTCGTTGCATCATGAAACTCGTTGCATCATGAAACTCGTTGCACCGAGCGGTACGTGGATACCTTATTCAGCTCAGGGAGTGTTAAAGGCGGCTGAAGGAGGGAAACGGCTCCACCTGCCATCATGCCATATCCCAGACACGGTGAATCTGTCACGCTTCACTGTGTCCACGGCTGACAGGCTACCAGAACTCGAACTTTTGAACCTTTTTAAACACAAATCAAACAGACACGAAAGGCTCGTGGAAACAATCGTGGCTCCTCCACCTTCTCAGCCGAACTGGCACTCTCCCGTCTCTGATTCCTATCCATTCTCCAACCTTTCCCTCTCTCTTCCTCCCTCCTATCGCCTTTCCATCCTAGTCACCTGTGTAAACCATCCCCCCCCCCCCCCCACCCCCCCCCCCCCCCCCCCCCCCCCAAAAAAAAAAAAAGATTACCACACTCTACAATGCAAATATTGCCCTTCAGCTTCCAAACGTTACACAAAACTCCTTCATTTCAACCGAGGCTGGAAAACGATGTGCACGTTATAAGCTGTTATGCAAAGAGGGGAGATTGGGATGCTGTTGAAGGAATCAGGGTGTTCGTTTTTTTTTTTTTTTTTTTTTCGCGACAAACTTCTCAACTCAATGTAATTCTGTTCAATTATCGAACTGGCATTGTTATTGAACTGCCATTGTTACTGGCGTTATTACTGAACTGGCATTGTTATTGAACTGCCATTGTTATTAAACTGCCATTGTTATTGGCATTGTTATTGAACTGCCATTGTCATTGGGGAAATCTTTTCTCCCAGAATTAGGGAGATCTGGGAAAAGCTTTCCGCACATTTCCAGTCTGCCATATCAAAGGTTAAAAAAAGGTTTCTAAGGTACAAAATCTCGTAACTGATGAGGAAAAAGTTTGGGCTGTATGGCAGTGAAAACCTTGTTCAACTTAGCTATGAAAATATCCCTGTCACAAGGTTTACCTGGAACCAAAAGTAAGTTGTCACCGATCATTGACAGCGTGTCTGTTCACGACAGGTTTTGCAAGAGAGAGAGAGAGAGAGAGAGAGTGTTAACTGTGTTAGTTTTTTTTTTTTTTAATGTAACCCTGATCCCGTGCGTGATTTGTGCATGAACGTTTTGAAACAAACAGGTCAGATGGGAGCGTAGTTTTATTGGTGTGCTGAGCGAGAATAGTCCAATGTGAATTTTGTCCTCTTTGTCAGATCCACACACAAGACACAACATATTCCCTTTCTCTTTCTTAAACCTTTATCTATGCACTGCTGTCTCAGGAGCACCACATCTAAACTTTGTCAAATCACAATAATTTTTCTAAATCTGTTCATAACTATTTCAGTATATGGTTCTGCAAGACTGTTCACTTTCAACTGTCTGCACACATAAAAAAATTCACACTACTGTGGGTATGACTGTCCCAATCTTGCCTTCTGCAGTTTATCATGCGCTGCTTATAACAAGCCAAGAAACTGGAAATACAGCCCAAACCCGGGTTAAGCCAGACAGACGAAAAGCCATAGCTACATAAAAATGTTCGAATATTCATAGCCCAAACGACTTTACCTCTAGCATCCAATTTAATCAATGTTTTGTAGGCGTGACAACATCTGTTTCGATCACTTTCATCCAGCATTTTCCGCATTTAAAATACAAATGAATGTGAACTGAAAATGTGCCGAAGTCACTATAGATCCGGATCATTTGGGGTTTGTTAACACATCAAACACTTTTCATGAAAAAAAACAGTATAATCTCTCTCTCTCTCTCTCTCTCTCTCTCTCTCTCTCTCTCTCTCTCTCTCTCTCTCTCTCTCTCTCTCTCTCTCTCTCTCTCTGTGTCCTTTTTCAAAGATATAAATCTAAGCACTACACTGGACTGATGGTTGAAGCTTGAAAAAATAGGTCAGATGAACTGTTACCATTTCTGTAAGTGAGAGAGAGGGAGAGAGAGACAGAGACAGAGACAGAGAGACAGAGAGAGAAAGGAACATGGCAGTTTGGCTATCAGCTTATCTACAGCAGAAGAATGGATACCTGAACGAAGCCAGCTCAAATAAATCAATAAACGACCAGGGGAAAACAACTAGCCAACTACTAATTCGTCGATATTGATATGTACTGCCTGCGATTAGCATGGCATAGTGTTTGAAAAGGGAGAGAGAGAGGGGGGGGGAGAGAGAGAGAGAGAGAGAGAGAGAGAGAGAGAGAGAGAGAGAGAGAGACACACACGACAGACCGACAGACCGACAGACAGACAGGACAAACAGACAGATGGATGAATAGGGGAGGTTGAAGAGACAGAGGAATGGACAAAAGACACAGACAGACAGACAAACATAGACAGCGGGTAACTGTAACGTTCTTCCAACATTTCACTTGAACTCATCCGTAAGTCAACCCTACACAACGGCAACAGTCGCTAACAGGCCACCAATCCAGCCAAAACACGCTTTCACCATCTGCACCCCCTCCCTCCCCACCCACCACCCTCCACCTCCAGCACCAGCACCCGGTCAGCAGCATTCCAAACCATTCACCCCAGACGTCGCTCCCAGACACACTACAGCCATTGCCCATTAGCTTCCACACGCTGCTGAAACAGCTTTGTTGAACATGCAGCAGGCACTGACATGGCACGTGCTTGTCTGTTCCAGGGCTAGTGAGTTAACATGTGGGAGAGAGAGAGAGAGAGAGAGAGAGAGAGAGAGAGAGAGAGAGAGAGAGAGAGAGAGAGAGAGAGAGAGAGAGAGAGGGGAGAGGGAGCGAGAGGATAGGAAGGGGGGGTGCGGAGTGTGATCGATCAGGCCAGAGTGTTATTGTGTTGAGAGTTTTTTTTTTTTTTTCTAGCAGTCCTCTTCTCTGAACATTGAATAATGAAGTAGTGAAGCCATGTCAATTTTAAGAATGTAGGCTTATAGACAGTGTGACGAAAAGCGATATCTTGTCATAGAAGGCAATGCAGTGCAATGCACTCCCGTGTAGTGTAGTGTAGTGTAGTGTAGTGTAGTGTAGTGTAGTGTAGTGTAGTGTAGTGTAGTGTAGTGTAGTGTAGTGTGTGTGCAGTGTAGTGTAGTGTAATGTAGTGTAGTGTAGTGTGGTGTAGTGTGGTGTGTGTGTGTGTGGTGTGGTGTGGTGTAGTGTGTGTGTGGGAGTGTGGTGTGGTATGGTGTAGTAGTGGTGAGTGTAATGTAGTGTAGGTGTAATCTAGTGTGGTGTAGTGTGTGTGTGTGTGTGTGTGTGTGTGTGTGTGTGCGTGCGTGTGCGCGCGTGTGTGCGCGCGTGTGCGTGCGTGCGTGCGTGCGTATGTGTGTGTGTGTATGCATGTGCATGTGTGCGTGCATGTGCATGTGGCCTTGTGCATGCAGGCACTGCATGTCTGCATAATTGAATACGTATATAAATTAAACCTAAATACCTACATAAATGCCGTAATAAATAAATACACACATAAATAAAAAGATAGGTAAACAAATAAATGAGAAAAAAGAAAGGAAGATTTCATGTACTGTGAAGTTTTTTAGAAGATAATTAAAATTTCATGAGAAGAAGACGTTGTCACAATTATACCACTAGAGCATAATTATCATGAAAAAAGAAAGGAAGAAGAAAGAAAGAAAGAAATGAAGGGAGGAAAAGAAAAAAATGAGAGATATAAACAAAATGAAAAACCCCAAAATCTGCCCGGTGTGTAAACTGGAAAAAAAAATAATTAGTCGATTAGTTAGTTAGTTAGTTACTTACTTACTTACTTACTTACTTAGTCGGTCAGTTAGCTATTAATTTGGTAATTTATTTAGGCAGTTAGTTAGTTCGTGAGAAAGACAGACAGAGAGAGAGACAGACAGACAGAGACTGAAACAGAGAATCACGGGTTCAGAGAGAGAATCAAGCCGTAATGTTCCCAGGTACATGGTGTCTAAGTGGGAAAGCATTTTTAGTTTCGTTGTCCTGGGAAGGCGTGTAAGCCATTTTTTGAATAGTGTAATACTCTAGACTGCTGCTCCTCGGTAGTATAATGGTTAGTATCCCCTCCTGTCACGCGGGAGACGGAGGTTCAATTCCCAGCCGGGAAGATTTTCTTTTTCTCCAACGTGCAAACTTCTTTTAACATAGTCATTTAGAGTCGGCTCTCTTTCTTTTTTTTTTTCAAATAATTGCTATATATCTCTCTATACATGTGTGCAAAAAAATGTGTTTATCATCACAGGACCACATTTTCATGTGTTCCAAGTAACCTCAAATGACATCATTAAAAACGAAATCGGCCACGTAGTATTAAGCCTCCTTTCCATTTCTCTCCATTTATTTACTTCTGTGTTTGTTGCATTCTTGATCTGTTCAATCATTTCTTACTTTATCATTTACGTCCAACTTTATTTTCATTCTGCCCATCGTTTGTGCGTTCTTTTTCGTTCTTTTCTTTCCTTTCCTTTTCTTCTTTGTAGCGTGTTTTCGTAAAACATGAACGACAGTCCATGAAAGGGGAGTGGGGTGGGGGTGGGGTGGGGTGTTGGAGTTCTTCATCATTTTCATTTATGTACTATTTATCTGTTATGTAATTTTGTACTATTTCTTTACTTACAGAGATTGAGAGAGTTTACCGAGAGAGAGAATGAGGGCGTGGGAGGGAGACACAGAAAGAGAGTGAGGCGAGCTCTTTATTATTTGTAGTTTGGTGGGACACTAATCCGCATTAGGTTCCGTTATCATAACGGATAACGGTATCGCTGATTCTTCAGTTGGAGACTTTGGTTTGAGTTCCCCACTGAAATCGTACATTTTGTTTACATTTACATATTGGACAAAGATTTGGTTTTGTTCTCTCTCTCTCTCTCTCTCTCTCTCTCTCTCTCTCTCTCTCTCTCTCTCTCTCTCTCTCTCTCTCTCTCTCTTCTTCTCACTCACTCTCTCACTCTCTCTCTCTTTCCTCGTCCTTTCTCTCTCTTTTTTTTCTCTTTTTTTTAGCTCGAGGGATTAACTAACAAGTACATTATACTCAATTTATAATCATCTTCTCATATGTGAGAGGTGATAACACCTCTCTCTCTCTCTCTCTCTCCTCTCTCTCTCTCTCTCTCTCTCTCTCTCTCTCTCTCTCTCTCTCTCTCTCTCTCGACCTCGTCCTTTCTCTCTCTTTTTTTCTCTCTTTTTTATAGCTCGAAGGGATTATTCTAACATGTACATTATTCTCAATTTATAATCATCTCTCATATGTGAGTGGAGATAACCTGTCCCTTGGATCCCCCTCTGAAGAGAGATGCTGCTTGCTTTTTTTCTACAGTTACAGAGATATCATCACACTGTCTTCGCAACAACAACAAAGATGTCCCCTCTCTCTTTCAAAACAGGACAGTTGAAACGCACACGCTTTTCCAAGTCCATCACTTGCCCTGTCATCCCTATTTCCCCTGGTCCTCCACCATCCTAATCCCCACTCTCATTCCCCTCATCTCCCACTGCCCAGCGCGTTTCTCCCCATCGTGTATAACAGCTACACTTTCCATCTTCCATCTGCCTACTCTTGCTTCCCACCCCAGCTCTTATCATCTCATTGCTTCCCTA
This sequence comes from Conus betulinus, assembly GCA_016801955.1. Lineage (NCBI taxonomy): Eukaryota > Metazoa > Mollusca > Gastropoda > Neogastropoda > Conidae > Conus > Conus betulinus. Next base: position 170,628 of record JADBJO010001381.1, on the reverse strand, counting down.
ATCCTCACCCCTCCCCTTCTTAGTCCAGTCCTCTGCACCCTAATCCCCACCCACTGGTCTACTTTCGTTCGCACAGCAAATTGCACATCCCACCTGCCTTATGTCTTTCCTGCCATCCACCCTATGCCCCACCCTGCCTTATGTCACCCTTTCCCCCCACCCCACCCTATGCCACCCCCACCCCACCCCACCCACAGTCCCGGCCCATGCCTTTTTAACACCTTTGGCTGCCTTGTTAGTGACAGGGACATGTTTTTAGAACCAGGAACATGGCTCTTTTGGCAACGGGAACGTAGTTTTTTCGGTGATGGAAATATTATCAATTTAGCGACAGAAACATGTTAAGTAAGTGAAGGAAACATTGTCTGTTACAGCAACATACATATCCTGTTTAGTGACACAAAATGCCGCCTTTTTAGCGACAAATCATGTTCTATTTCGGTACTAGCAGTATCATTTTTAGTGACATAAGCATTTCTTTAGCGATAATGACATGCTCTCTTTCACTGACAGTCTTTTTAATTATGAGAACACGTCTTTTGAGTGAAAATAACATTGCTTTTTAGCGATCGAAACATGTCCTTTATAGTCACAGACGTTTGTCTTTTTAGCGACAGGGAGGAGTTATTTTTAATTAAAGAAACATCGTCCTTTTTTTAGCGGCAGAAACATGTCCTTTTCAGCGACAAGAACACAGCCTTTTCTAGCCACATGAACATGTCCTTTTAAAGATAGCAACATGCCCTTTTTAGTTACAGAAACAGTCTTTTTAGCCGTAGAAACATGTCCTTTTCAGCGACAAAAACTTGTCCTTTTAGCGAGAGGAAGATGTCTTTCTAGCGACAGTCACGTGTCCTTCTTAGAGACAGAAGCATGTCCTTTTTAGCGACTGGAACATGTCCTTTCCAGTTACAGAAACACTGTCTTTTTAAGGATCGAAACATTTACTTTTCAGCGATTAGAGCACAGGCTCTGGTGGCAGAAACATGTCTTTTTTTAGAGTCTGGAACACGACCTTTTCAAGGACAGAAACATCGTCTTTTAGCGACGGGAACCTGACCTTTTTAGCGACATAAACATGACCTTTTTTAGAGACAGGAGCATGACATTTTCATTACACACACATTGCCTTTTTTTAGCAACAGGAACATGATATTTTTATCGACAAATACATTGCCGTTTTAGCGGGGAAAAAAAAAAAAACATGACCTCTTTATGACAGAAACAGTGCCTTTTTACCGACAGGAACATGACCCTTTTCATCGATAAAAACAGTGCCTTTATAGCGACATGAACACAGTCTTTAAGCAGCGACCGTAAATAGCCATTTTAGGGTCATGAGCATGGCCTTTTTTTCGCGCGACAAGAACACGTCCATTTTTAGCAACAATATTTGTGGCCTGTTGAGCGAAAAAATTAAGCCATCTTTCCTTTTTTCAGTTTTGTTGTTAATTTGTGAGTCACTGTTTTCTTGAGGGGTCCATCACAAAATAAGTGCTTGCCTGGTTCAGGGGGAAATGAGTGTGCAGATGATGAGCGTGGAATGACCCTGAGACGTTGCTGATTCTACTTCTTTTTGACTGCGGTTTGCTTCAAATCTGAGTAGGAAAACGCGGCGTTGTTTCCATGGGAATTTAAAGAAAACCGGTGCACCAGCCCGGTATTTCGTTTCTGCGTCTGTGAGGACTGGATTCAGCTTCCTCGTTACAAAGTTGCAGTAATCAATGTTAGAGTATCTGTAGTGATGCATTTCCATGCCTTGTGCCAAAGTCCTTCCTTCTTGATTCTATGCACACGCACGCGCACGAGCGCGCGCGCGCACACACACACGCGCGCACACGCGCACACACACACACACACACACACACACACACACACACACACACACACACACACACACACACACACACACACACACACACACACACACACACACATTCTCTATTTTTGTCTTTTAATTCTTTCTCTCTCTTGATAAATGTTGATATTAACGAATGATGATAAGTACATTTACCCAAACACGTATTGGTAACAGTATGAAAGGTAATGACTCGTAGTATATTGAATGTCATGTCGGTGACAGAAAGCCAACAGATTCTAAGAGAAATTTTGCTATACATCGTCTCCATCTGATCGTGATTCTTATTGTATATCTAGACATGAATATGAACAATATCCTGGAGAGTAGGTAAAACAAATCAGCGATGCAGTGATAAATGAATTGATATATTTTGTAATGATCAGAAAGAATTCGTGGAATGCAGGCGCAAAATCTAACAAAAATGAAAAAAGAGAAAAGCAAACTTTGCAATAATTAGTGTAATGGATGGTTAGAGATAGCTTGAAAAATACGAAAACTCTGCTGATCGGAAAATCGCACACACACACACACACACACACACACACACACACACACACACACACACACACACACACACACACACACACGCACGCACGCACGCACGCACGCACGCACGCACGCACGCACGCGCACGCACGCACGCACGCACGCACGCACGCACGCACGCACGCACGCACACACGCACGCACGCACACACACACACACACACACACGCCCGCACGCACGCACGCGCACGCACGCACGCACGCACGCACACACACACACACACACACACACACACGCACGCACACACGCACACACACACACACACACACACACACACACACACCACTACAATCACCACTACTCCAAACAGTAACAAAAACAACCACCCATATGCAAGACACTGCTTGTTCTCATACATGCGCTGCAGTCCACCATTTAAAAAAAAGAAAGAAAAAGAAAGAAAAAGAATCAGATCCATTCCTCTTTGAAGTACTCAGATGTACACAGTAAATATGACAGACAGATCGACAGAGACAGCAAGAGGGAGATACGATTATTTCCAAATTTATTACTAGCTACTGGGGAGTGATCGATTCTACGCTTTGTGACACGCAATAAATAAAAACACACAAAACATACATGCCTCACCCCCCACTCCATACCTATGAATGCAGCTGTCAGAGCATAGTGAAAACCATCGTTAATTTCACAGAAGAGTGACACAGCATAAAGCTGTTGCACCGTTTCTCTTTTATTTTCGTTGTTACATTATGGTTTATTAGATCCCTCAAACAGGCCTGGCACACAATGCCAGGTTGCTTCATTGGTATATTCTTCGCGGACAGCACGCTTTTGTCTGATGGTCGGCTGGTGGTAAAGGCGCATTGATAGAATGCTACCGGCACCAATATTGGATTCCTTTTTTCATATCCCAGCGCGCCAGCTGGGAATAGTATTTGTTAGTACCTCGTTTCTTCATTTGAGATTCTGTTTATCTCTCTGCACTAAGCCGGGTGAATTTTATTGGGTCTTTTTTTTTTCCTTCTTTGAGATTACATTTCCAACGGTTCAATCTTTTCTTTTAGAGAATACGTCTGTCAAAGATGCAATAAAAGGGTAGATCATTGAGCTGTTGATAATATTTGGTGATAAAGTCAAGCGCTACTCTTGATTAATGGACGTTTGGTGGATTTCCACGTTCACTTGACGGCACTAAGCGAAGAGGGTGTGAACAGTTTGTTCGGAAACAGGTTGGAGGGGAGGCAGTGTGTGTGGAAAGATCAATAAAGGAAAGATATTACTCTCTCTCTCTCTCTCTCTCTCTCTCTCTCTCTCTCTCTCTCTCTCTCTCTCTCTCTCTCTCTCTCTCTCTCTGAGAAATGATTATCTTATTGTTGTTGTTTTTTTTTTTTTCTGAATGAGTTCCTGTGTGAGAATCGTTCCCTCTATGTGCTTGACTGAATGTTAATTCCTCTCCCTCTCTCTCTCTCTCTCTCTCTACCTCTCTGGTGTAAAATGGTGTTTAAAAAAAAAAGCTGTAAGCTTATCCATTTTACCCTCATTAAAAATATTCGTATTCGTATTCTCTCTCTCTCTCTCTCTCTCTCTCTCTCTCTCTCTCTCTCTCTCTCTCTCTCTCTCTCTCTCTCTCTCTCTCTCTCTCTCTCTCTCTCTCCGAGCCCCCAGTTTCAAGAGTTTATTGCTGTCGGCTTCGATGAACCCATTGAGGTTTCACGGAGTTTTCTGCTGCCCCTGGCAATAGCTGTTTATTTCCCTCATGTTTTCCACAGGATCGGTTCTAAGACGGGTGATGGCGGCCTCAATCGATTCCGTCTGCCGGTTTGTGGGGCTCTGCTGTCGTCTGTCTGTATGCGCCTCCTTCTCTTGCGCTGCTTAAGCACTTGTTCTTTATATTTAGGTCATTACATAATCAAAACAATGTTCACCTACACCTTCTTTCGCAGGACATCAGACGCGCCAAAGTTAAGGCATTATTCTCTTGATTGTATATAATCATGAAAAGGGGATTTGGAAAAAAAAAATAGACAACACGCAGACAAACGAACACACGTCAAACTAAGATAAAGCAATTTATGACATTATAAAAACGTTCTGAATCGGACAAATCAGCTGATATAGGTGATTTCCCCCACGTACTCCTACCTTTTCGTTAGAAAGCTGAAGAATGGCAAATCGGCTGGACCTGATGATTTAGTTGGAGAGTTTTTAAAAAACACATGAGAGCCAGTGTTGATGTTTCAAGTTCAATTACTTAATCATTTGTTCAATAATGGCATTTATCCAGACAACTGAAGTGGATCAGTTATTGTGCCGCTTTTTAAGAAAGATGAAGAAGTGAACGACACGAACAGTTACAGGGGTATATCATTATGTAATATCAGGAGCAAATTATATAGTTCAATAATCAATAGTAGTTTAAAACAGTGAGTAAATTTAACATAACTGGCAAACATCTAGCAGGTTTCAGGAAGTATCACTGCACACATAGATCACATATTTGCATTGTAAGCTGCCATTCAGAAACCGTTGGTAACTAATCAAAAAGTTATGTGCTGCATTCGTTGATTTTGAAAAAGCTTTTGATTCATTTCTACAAAGTTGTTGTGGCCTGTGTTGCAAAAAAACAAAATGGAGTCAACAGTAAATGATACAGATGCATCAAGAGTATGTATACAGACGTAAAGGCTAGGATAAGATGCGGAACAATATTATCAGATTTTGTTAATCGCATAGCTGGAATAAACAAAAGTGATATTTGCCGCCTGGTTCTACTTTTCTTGTTCATTAACGAATTTGCACCAAAAATTATAGTAAATGGTAAACATGGCTTGTCTTTAGATTTTAATATGGTGTTTTACATTACTCTTTGCAGATGACACTATCTTATTATCTATATGAGTTGTTGGTCTACAAAGACAGGTAAATAATCTGTATGCAGGTACAATGCGACTGGAGCTAAAAGCGAATAAAAAAAAATACAATTATTGTTCTTTCGCAAGGGTTTGTATCTGGCCAGACATGAACGATGGGCGTATGGAAATGAAATAATAAAGTAGTAAACGTATAGAAGTATCTAGGTCACATTCTTTTCAACCAGGCTCAGTGTAACCCTTTACATGTGAAGATTTAGTTAACAGAACAAAAAGAGCTGTGCTAATCATTTTTCAAGTAACGTATAAAATTGACTGTAGTTCGTTTAATGTATTTAAAATATTATTTGATTCGCAAGTTTAGTCAATTTTGCAATAAAGTGCTGAAGTATGAGTGTTTGAAAGCAGTGATTCAATTGGAAACCTGAACTTTTTTAAAGGATGGCAGTTGCACTCATAATGACCTAGTGAATGGAAAGCTGGGGAGATATTCTATATATATAAACTCATCGTTACATGCATTAGTTAGTGCCTAAAGCTGACATGGATGGGCAATAACAAATTACCATTTAAAGCATATTGTCGACAATTTACTCGCCGCTTTTGAATAAAAGTAAGTGCTTCAGATCCTTTTCCTATCCGCAGTGAGAGGCTTCGAGATTTAAAAAAAAAATTCTTCTAAAAAGATGGGAATATGTGGGAATACAAGTTTCCTGATTTCAGGATTTAACTTTAAACGTCCTATAACGGAGCTCTTGCTGTCATAGCTGACAATATATTTAATTGTCAGAACTACTGTTTGATGATGCAAATAAAAGCAACTTGGTGAATAGGAAGAAGCTTATGGTTTGAATGTAAGCAGCATGCTGAACAGGAAGGTTACGATTGATATTGTCACTGAAAAGCAGAATGTTTAACAGGGAAATGCTATGTTTGATATCGTCAATGAAAACAGTATGTTGAACAGGACAAGGGTATGTTTGATGTTGTGATTGAAAGCAGGGTGTTAATCAGAGAGTGGTTTATTTGTTGTTTGTCGATGAAGGTATGGTGTGTTTGCCACAGATTAGTGATAATACTTATAATAACACGAGATCTGAAGTTGGAGTGATTAATGCATTTCGAGGTATAATAGTGTGCGGTCTGGGACATTCATAAGATACTAACGAAAACTAGGCTTGAATTTTGTTAGTGTGATTCATTATTAAGCTTTTGAGAGATATGACTCCACAGCAGCCAACAACCGGAGCACACCAGACTTGATTTGTATACGGAGGGGGGGGGGGGGGGGGGGGGGGGTATTTCATGTGTGTATAGACGGTAAAAGTAAAAACATTAGTTAAATAAAACAAAAATATTTCCATGGAGTATCTTATGCATAACGACACCTTTGTTGTATGCAAGTTTCGATAAGTAGGGGGATGCCTCTTTGCTTGTAGTCTGAGGCTATCAGTGAGGCTGCTTTACCTATCGTTACGTCAAAAGCCCTTTTGGGGAACTCTGATCAACGCTTTAAGTACAATATTTCTAGCTGAGACGCAAAGTTTGGAGGCGTGGCAAGAAACAAACTGAATATAGGAGCTAGAATTTTTTTTTTTCTGCCAGCCATAAGCCATCTGCCAGCAGGGTGTATTGCATAAAGAGAGAGAGAGAGAGAGAGAGAGAGAGAGAGAGAGAGAGAGAGAGAGATGGAGGGAGACAGAGACAGAGAGACAGTGACAGACACAGAGAGAGACAGAGATACAGAGAGAGGGAGGAGGAAGGGCGGGAGGGAGGGAGGATATTCTTTTATTTGTTTCTCATAAGAGTAGTCTCATTCATTCACGTAGAACTCATTCAGATTTGCTGACTGATTTCTTACATAGTTCATATCATTTTGATACAGTGTGCCGAAACACATAGACCCTCCAGCATAACTTTCATTCAGTCCCTCTCTCCCCACTTATCCTTAGTCCCAAGTTTTCCGTTCGATAAATCCCATAACCGTGTTTGCTCTTGTACCTTGTATCTGCGCGAACATTAGCGTGTGTCTCAGGCCTTTGTGAAGAAAGAGAGAGGACAGAAATCGTATCTTCGCCTTTCACTTTTCTTTCCACAGCGCATATTAAAGGCGTTCAGCTCTTCCTGTTGGTTTGACTGGCTGTGCATGTAGTTGCGATCTGCCCACCACACTCCTTAAACGATAGTTCAAATTACCAGTTTGAAGCACATACACGTTGAATGGCTTGCTAGCAAAGCCAAGTGCAGGCATCAGGCCGCCCTCACTGAATAGCGGAAGAGAAGCAGCTGGCATTAGCGGTAACCTGGAGGGCAGCCCATCCAACTGAACAGTTCTCTCGCCCGGAAGAGGTAAGTTAACTGCGCGACTGAACGGGGAATTTGAGAACGACAAATAGTGAGAAAACGAGGCTAGTTACAGTTCCATCCCCCTGTACTTCTACGGCATCGGTCAATGAAAACAACCTTTCACACTGAAAAATGTACAGCACGGTTGATCTTTGGTTATCGACTGTCATATTTTTTTTATGAAACGGATTTGGAAGGCATTTCTAAAACAAAAAAAAAAGAAGAGACACAAAATACGAACTGTACACAGTGTACCTTTTGTGGCCAAGGTCTTCAAAGATAAGACGAAAATTCCTCACAGAACTCTTAGACTTGTTGGCGACGGTCTGCGAGTAACTAAGCTCCATGATCTCTTCAGTTTTTCGAAGAAGTCAACAAGACGTCAGTATATGTTTATAACGGGGTACAGCTTTACCTGAAACTTCCTGAAACTCACCAGAACCCCTCAAGTAACGCGAGGTTTGCAGGACTTCGGAGAAAGCTTCTGAGAATTTCCGATAAGCGAAGTTCTGTGCTGGGAAGGTAACACGAGGAAGAGGAGAGGACTTAAAGAGGAACAGGTGCCTGTCAATTAGGCATTTTGGCATCTTAGTCTCTCTCTCTTTTTTTTTTTTTTACTGTGCTAAGCGAGGAGAGTGTGGAGGTAGGAGAGAGTACAGTAGAGTGGGGCCCTGTGTGGTGGGAGTGGTAACTAGCACAACCAGTTTCAACACAAACAACTCTCGACTTACCTGAGAATCAGCGTGACTCTGAAGTTCCATCGCCACCCCTCCCTCTCCTCTCTCCTCCCCATCGCGATGTTCCGTCCCTGCTCCATCCTTTTTCCTCTTCCCAGTCACTCTTCCTTCACATCCCCGTCCGTCACAATACCTCTCTGTATGGCCACACGCCCCATGGACGGTTCATGTGCCTCATGCCATGCAGACTGTTGGAGGGTGGCTGCCAACATCCACATCAAACCCCTCTCTCGCCTTCAACACGTCCCCTCCATCGTCTGTTGTTAATGGCTCTCAAAACAGCAACCCCTACTGAGGAAGACTTTGTAACATAGCCGTGTTGTCAAGATCTTTGTAATGGCCATGATTTTAAATCAGTAAAAAGAAAATGCAGATCGTAAACAGAGGAGAGAAGAAGAAGAAGAAAGAAGAAGCAGAAAGAAGGAGAAAGAAGAGAGAAACGCAGGAGATCAGAAAGAAGAGAGAGGAGGAGGAGGGCCTCTTTGCACGAGGAGGGAAGCGAGGAGAGGAGAAAAGAGAGAGAAGAGGAGGAGGAGAGGAAACCGAGGGAGCTCTAAAGAGGGGAAGCGGAGGAAGGAATGGGAGGAGGAAGGAGGGGAGTGGAGGAGAGGAGGAGAAAGGAGGAGGAGAAGGGAAGAGAATAAGAGAGAAGGAGTAATGGAAGAGGAGAAGAGGAGAAACAGAAGAAAGAAGAAAAGAAGAGTGAGGAAGAGAAGAAAAAGAAGAAGAAAAGAAGAGGAAGGAGAAAAGAAGAAGAAGAGAAGAAAGAAGAAGAAAAGAGGGGAGGAGGGGAGAGGAGAAATACTTTTTAAAAGGATGAGAAGAGGAGAAAGAAAGAAGAAAGAGAGAAGAAGAAGGAAAGAAGAAGAAAGAAGAAAGAGTCGAGGAAAAAGACAAAAGAAGAAAGAAGAAGAAGAAGAAGACGAAGAAGAAGAAAACTGAAAAGAATTCTTAAAAGGAGGAAAACTATAAGGTCGAAAAAAGAAAAAGAAAAAAGAAAGCAAAAAGGAAGAACTTTCAAAGAAAAAAGAAACGAAGCAGTTCAAAGAAGAAACCCCCCAAAGAGCTTGGAAGAAAAAAAAAAAGATTAGAAGGAAGAGAAAGAAATCCGAAGAATAACTTCAGAGAAAAAGAAGGATCAGCCGGAGGAGGAAAGGGAGGCATATGTTCGTGACTTTGGGTCTAATATATCAAAAATAATTATTTCTGTCTCTGTCTGTCTGTCTGTCTGTCTGTCTGTCTCTCTCTCTCTCTCTTCTCTCTCTCTCTCTATCTATCTATCTCTCCATTACAGATACATACCTGCATGCATACATGCATACATACATGTAAACATACATATCAATTACTTAAATGCATCAGCTTGTCAAATCACAACACAATGCACAGTAGTCCAGATTGCAGGCGCATATCAATAACGTTATCTTTCACATCTCTCTCTCTCTCTCTCTCTCTCTCTCTCTCTCTCTCTCTCTCTCTCTCTCTCTCTCTCTCTCTCTCCCCCTCTCCTCTCTCTCTCTCTCTCTCTCTCTCCCCCCCCCCCCCCTCCCCTCTTTCTCTCTCTGTCCCCACGTCCATTCTCTCTCCGGCTGGCTCCAATTCTTTGTCTGTCAGTACTTTAGTCAGCTGATACTATTTACAGCACAGTTTGAAAGTCAACATCTGTCAGTTTCAATGCTGGTTCATGAGGTGATTCCGATATACATGCATACACACACACACACACACACACACACACAACACACACACACACACAACACAACACACACACAATCCAGACAGACAGTCGACAGATGGTGTCTGTTCAATGCGTCAATCCTGTCTCCAGATGTGACGTAGAAGCTCCAGTATGTCTGTTCTGCAGTACGCCCTGTCTCCAGATGTGACATAGAAGCTCTGTATGTCTGTTCTGCAGTACGCCCTGTCTCCAGATGTGACATAGAGCTCTGTATGTCTGTTCTGCAGTACGCCCTGTCTCCAGATGTGACATAGAAAGCTCTGTATGTCTGTTCTGCAGTACGCCCTGTCTCCAGATGTGACATAGAAGCTCTGTATGTCTGTTCTGCAGTTTATTTCGCCCTGTCTCCAGATGGGACATAGAAGCTCTGTATGTCTGTTCTGCAGTACGCCTTTAATTGCGGGCTCTGTGGTAAGTGCAAGCCCTTTGCCCCTTCATGTGTTATTCAGCGTTTTTCATGGAGACCTCTTCTTTAATGTTCACTTTTCCTTTTCCTGTATTGAGGTGTGAAAATCATTTGCAGAGATGTATGGCTCTATGAATGTCAATATTCTCTCTCTCTCTCTCCT
>JADBJO010001381.1:127500-152500 GCA_016801955.1 Conus betulinus | reverse complement strand
GGATGAAAATTAGACAGAATTATTTTGTTGCATACGGGACCAGAAAATGGGGGTGTACCAGCCCAGGAAATTGTTTTTCTGTGTCTGTTAACACTTGATTCCGCCACAGCAGTCACTATGAAAGCACCCGCAGAGATGTCTTTCTATGCCCTTGTGTCCAGTCCTCTTCGTCTCTCTCTCTCTCTCTCTCTCTCTCTCTCTCTCTCTCTCTCTCTCTCTCTCTCTCTCTCACCCACACCCACACACACACGCACACACACACACACATACACACACACGCACACACACACACACACACACACACACTTCATCCCTTCAAAAAACATTTTTTTTTTTTTTTTGTTATGCGGCAACCAATGATGGAATCTCACACAGCAGTGTGTAATCCAGCCTGTGTCAACTGGTAGTGCGCACGGGGGTCTTGGTGACCTCGTTACCCGCGCGGGATAAAAAGTGCAAAGTTGCGTTAACTGTGCCTGTTTTGCATCAAGCTTGCTGGCGACACAAGATGTGTAAAATGAAAAATTTTTTTTTCCCCGTGCAAGAGCAGTCTCTCAAGTGAGTTTTATGCCCCTTCTTTTGGCTGTTTAAGCGCGGGGTTGGTTACTGTCAGCCCTTTTCTCACCATGCCACCACGAAGAAAACTTAGCACCTTTGACAAAACCAGGGCGATTGCGTGGATACAAGATGGCATTGCAAAGGCTGAAGTGGCGCGACGACTTGGTGTGCATCATCATTCAGTTATTGTTAGACTGAATCAGCGTTTTAGGGCGACCAACAGCGTTGAAGAGAGGCCACGGTCAGGTCGGCCTAGGCAGACTACTCCCAGAGAAGATCGTTTCATCATCGAGAGGCAGGCCCTATTGCAGCGGGATACCACTTCCACCAGCATCCAAAGGCAGCTTCGTATGGCAAATAACACCATCCTCAGCCGTCAAGCCATACGAAACCGTCTTCACCACTTCGGCCTCAGATCACGTCGTCGCCCAGCTGTTCGACCACGACTGCTAGCAGCCCATAGGCTGGCTCGCCGAGCTTTCTGCCATCGTCATGTGAGATGGAACCAACACACAGTGGTCCCAGGTCCTCTTTTCAGATGAGTCGCGGTTTAGTCTTGAACACAATGACGGCCGAACTAGAGTTTGAGGCGTGTTGGTGAACGTTACATTGATGCAGCTGTTCGCCAGACCAGGGCCTTTGGGGGAGGATCTGTTATGGTATGGGGTGCCTTCAGCCTCCACCACAAGACACCACTCTACCATATTGATGGAAACCTCACAGGCATCCGCTATCGGGATGAAATCCTGGCGCCTTTCGTTGTTCCGACCATGCAACGGATAGGACCCATGGCAGTCTTCCAAGACGACAATGCTCGGCCACATAGGGCCCGGTGGCCGAAAACTTCATTGTGCAGGCCGGCATCAACAGGATGATCTTCCCGGCGTATAGTCCCGACCTCAATCCCATCGAGCATATGTGGGATGAGTTGGGGAGACGTGTGAAGGAGAACCATCCACCTCCCAGAGACCGCCAGGATCTCTTCCAAATGCTGCAACTGGAATGGCAGAGAATCCCTCAGAGGGTCATCAGAACACTGGTCAACTCGATGAGGAGTCGCTGCGTGGAATGTCTCGCCAATGGCGGTGGCCACACCCACTATTGAAATGATTTTGTGAACTGAACAGATTTTGCGAACTTTGATTTCGACCCATCCTCTGTTTAATTGTCTGTAAATCAACAACCGTTCATTCGATCCCAATGAAATTCAATGTACGTTGGAACAAGATAATGATTAAATCTGTTCCCAATTTCAAATCGTGGCTTTTATATTTTGGAAATTAGAGACTGCGACCAGGAGATATCACTATTTCTTAATATATTAACAGCAATTACCAAACGATCCATACTGCCGTTTGTGATATGCAATAAAAAAAAAAAAAAAAAAAAATAACGTAAATTTTTCACAACCACTCCATAGTGTGAATGTACCTGTCGACACCAGCGTATGATCGAAGCCGCCATTACATTCACAGAAGGGAAGGTACTGAAGAGAGACACAGCTTAATGTCCTCGCACCGATCCCCCCTTTTTTTGGTTTCCGTTGTCATGTTATCGTTTATTAGCTTGTTAGAAAAGAAAAAAAAAGGCCTCACACACAATACTGGGTCGCTTCATAGATAAATTCCTCAGGGACAGCACGCTTTTGTCTGATCGTCAGTTGGTGATAAAGGCGCATTGACAGGACGCTACCGTGACCAATATTGGATTCCCTTTTTCATATTCCAGCGCACCAGCTGGGAACAGCATTGGTTACTTTGTCCTTACTGCCTTTCAGTTTTGTGTTTATCTTTCTGTACGGAGCCTAGGTGGATTTCATGGGGTCTTTTTCTCCTTCCAGATTATATTTCCAAAGTTTCAGTTTGATATAGTATACGCCTGCCAAGGATGTAATCAAAAGGTAGATCATTGAGTTAGTAATAATGTTTTGTGATAGAGTCCGTGGCCGAATTTCTGTGTTCACTTGACGGCAAAGAGGGTGTGAATAGTTTGTTTGAGAACGGTTGAAGGGGAGGCAGTGTGGGTGGAAAGATCACTCAAGTAAAGATATTGATTCTCTCTCTCTCTCTCTCTCTCTCTCTCTCTCTCTCTCTCTCTCTCTCTCTCTCTCTCTCTCTCAGCGTGCCGGTACACGAACACACACACACACACACACACACACACACACACACACACACACACACACACACACACACACACACACACACAACACACACACACACACACACACACACACACACACACACACACACACACACACACACACACACACACACACACACGCACGCACGCACGCACGCACGCACGCACGCACGCACGCGCGCACACACACACACACACACACACACACACACACACACACACACTTCTACTACTATTAAAACAGGTTTGCATACACATGCATCAGATAAGCAGTTACATTGACTCTCTCTCTCTCTCTCTCTCTCTCTCTCTCTCTCTCTCTCTCTCTCTCTCTCTCTCTCTCTCTCTCTCTCTCTCTCTCTCAGCGTGCCAGTACACGAACACACACACACACACACACACACACAAACACACACACACACACACACACACACACACACACACACACACACACACACACACACACACACACACACACACACACACGCGCGCGCGCGCGCGCGCACGCACGCACGCACGCACGCGCGTGCGCACGCGCGCGCACACACACACACACACACACACACACACACACACACACACACACACACACACACACACACACTTCTACTACTATTAAAACAGGTTTGCATACACATGCATCAGATAAGGCAGTTACACTGACTCTCTCTCTCTCTCTCTCTCTCTCTCTCTCTCTCTCTCTCTCTCTCTCTCTCTCTCTCTCTCTCTCTCTCTCTCTCTCTCTCCAGCTTTTAGACTTTATTACAATCGGCTTCGATGAACCTATTGAGGTTTCGCGGAGTTTTCTGCCCCTGGCAATAGCTGTTTATTTCCTCCATGTTTCCACAGGGTCGGTTCTAAGACGGGTGATGGTGTCCTCAATCGATCCGTCTGCCGGTCTGTAGGACTCTGTTTAGGTCTGTCTGTATGCCCCTCATTCGCTCTTGCTGTGCACACACATGTTCGTTTTACTGGCGCCCTGGCATACTCACGACAGTTTTTACTCACCCTTTCTTCCGCCACATGTTAGCTGCATCAAAGTTGAGGAATGTCTTTATTTCCTGGAAAATGTGGACGAAAAGCACAGACGACTAAGCAGACAACAGAACACATCAAAATAAAAGAATGAGATTCTTGATGATAGGGAAAACATTTACCTTTCTGGACTGGACAAAAAGAATCAATAGAAAGAATTATCCCAACGTACTTCTCCCATTTTCTTTAAAAGCTGGTCTAACAAAGCCATGGAGGTTTATTTTCTTTAAAAGCTGGTCTAACACCATCGAGGTTTATTTTCTTTAAAAGCTGGTCCACCAAAGCTATCGAGGTTTATTTTCTTTAAAAGTTGGTCTTCCAAAGCCATCGAGGTTTATTTCTTTAAAAGCTGGTCTAACAAAGCCATGGAGGTTTATTTTCTTTAAAAGCTGGTCTGACAAAGCCATGGAGGTTTATTTTTTTTACAAGCTGTCTAACAAAGCTATCGAGGTTTATTTCACTTCAGTCTAAATGCAGGGTCTCCATTTTCACCACATTTAGTTGTCTTCTTTTTCTTCGTGTTTGTCTTCTTCCCCCTCCTCCTCTTCCTCCTCCACCGCCCTCCTCCTCTTTGTCCTCTTATTGTCTTATTGTCTTATTGTCCTTGTTCTTGTTCTTATTCTTGTTGTTGTTGTTGTTGTTGTTCTCCTATCCTCTCCTCCTCTCCTCCTCCTCCTCCTCCCTCCTCCTCCTCCTCCCAACTCTTCTTCCTTTTTTCTTCTCCTCCTCCTCCTCCACTTCTTCTTCCTCTTTTCTTCTTCCTCCTTCCTTCTTCTTCTTCTTCTTCTTCTTCTTCTTCTTCTTCTTCTTCTTCTTCTTCTTCTTCTTCTTCTTCTTCTTCCCTGTTCCTTTGCTGGAGGCTTGAAGTTGATCGCTGATGAGGAATTTGCATATGTGACTGCTGCATCTCTCTATTACAGATAGTCTCTGTATATAACCCTGAGTAAAAGTTCTTGTTTCGCTCAGGTCAAGAATGGTCCTTTGGTGTGGCTCAGAAAAAAGTCTAGAATAAAGAAGAAATTATATGGGATCGCTGTCATTTTGTCATTTAGCATAACTGTTCGCATGCCAGGCTAATTTTGAATTACATTAGCATTGACACTTTGTTCATTCATACAACCACTAGAAATTATAGATATGTTGAGTGTCACACACGGTTTTCTAAGACATTTTTTTTCTACTAATTGCAACTATACTATATGGGTTAATTTAGAACGCCCCCTACTTCGGTCTAAAAACAAAATCTGGGGGAGAAAGGAGGTTGAACAGTTGAAATTTTAAGTTTCAAAGACTTTTAAGGCAGCCAGAATCAGTCTTCAGGGATGATGTGTGTGTGGTGCGTATGTGTGTGTACATACGTGCACGCGCGCGCGCGCGTGAGTGTGTGAGTGTGTGCGTGTGTGCGTGTGCGCATGTGTGTGTGTGCGTGCGCGCGCCGCGTGTGTGTGTGTGTGTGTGTGTGTGTGTGTGTGCGCGCGCGCGCGCGCGCGCGACCTCGACATAAAGCATCATCGGAAGGAACCCATTGGGGTAGGTTAGGTCGGAATAAATGGTGATTAAAAAAAAAAAAAAAACCTTACCCTGGCTTTCTCGGTCAGGTATCATATCCAGGTTCCTTGAATTTCGACAACAGTGCTGTATGCGCTAGGCCAAGCAGGTACCCTAAGTGTACGATTTGTCCAAAGGGTTTTGGGCCAGAGATTAAGCGCTCCTCTTGAGTCATTGTGGCGCTGTTCAGATGCCTCATGTGCCAATGAATCAGTGTTATCTACGTAGGAAGATTGATTGAGTCAATGTGGTGACCCATGGAGATGATCTATGGACATCTTTGGCTTTTATTTCCTGATTTTATCATCCACAGAAACGGACGTGTGGCAGTGTCCTATTTTTTTTCAGAAAGAAGACGATATTCTCCCGAAAAAGACTACGTTAGTTTTAAAAAAATCATGATTGTGTCCCAATGTTACTGCTGAAATTATGTCTTTTCATATCTAAAAAAGGATATTCAAAATGTAATGAAGTGAAATGTTTCCCAAATTAAAAACACGTGCATAAATCTTTTAGTGTTCTTTTGTTTTGTTTCGTTTTGTTTTGTTCAGAAAGACAGTAAAAAAATGTCGAAAAAAATTAATATCAAAAGCCATATTTTTCTGTCCAAGGTTACAGCTACAGCTGTGCTTTCCACATGTGTTAAAAAGGCTGCGCCAAAAGGTAAACAAATACATAAATGAATAAAAAAAAAATATGAAGAAAAAGAAAATCTCAAATGTCGGCTTCCAAAATCAAAATACATGCCAAGCCCCCCAAAACGAGAACACACTTCACAATATTAGTGTGCTGACTGAAAACCTGTTGTGGGTGTAGACGAGCACGTGGGCGCGTCATCCCACACAGCAAAGCAAATCTCGGTCTCACACACACCACCAGGTCCACGGAACTACGCTCCTGGCTATCAGACCCCAGGCTATTTGGGGATACTTACAGACAGTCCTACTGACAAGCATCGTTTGTCAACACCTTCAAGTCAGAGAGGTGCTTCACTCTTCGCTCACTATTTTGGGCATGCCCTCTTGATGCCAGTCGGCGCAAGCACAGATAAAATAAATGAGCAATGTGTTCTTCATTACACACTATTTTCCCCTCCCCCAGGCAAAAATAGCCCCCGAAATGAAATAAAAAAAAATTTCGTTTCGTTTCTTTTTCTTTTTTTTTTTTTTTTTTTCAAATGAGTCCATTTCCTTTCGCCAGGTCATTTGAGGTTTGCACTGTCTGTTTATATTCATTGTTTATTAAACTGGTATGCATGTATGGATGGGTGGGTGGATTGATTGGGATGGATGGATCGACAGATGGTTGGATACATGGATAAATGTGTTGATGTGTGGATGTATGTATGAATATATCCCAAGCTGTATGTATTTTGGAAGGTGGGGGGAATAGTGGGAGGGTGAGGGAGGAAGCCTTCTCTCTCTCTCTCTCTCTCTCTCTCTCTCTCTCTCTCTCTCTCTCTCTCTCTCTCTCTCTCTCCTCCTTTTGTTCTGATGATTTCTGTACATACATGCAAATTGATCATGTTTCCCAAGCCTGCTCTGACCCGAAACAACCCTCTTCCCTACCAGGGCACCCTCGCTCTGTTCAGATGTGTGCCTGAAGACACACAGGCATCACGGGAACGCCAGACAGGCACTGGCGGCGTCCTGCACCAGGAGGTAGCAGCCATTATCATGCCAGTCACGCTCCCAGAACGGTCAGCTGAGTGGACGTAGGACACAGGCCTGTCTTCAGCAGCTCCGGCAAACCAGCTGCCACTTGTCTCTGGCGCACGGCCTTCAATAATCTCACCAGGCACACACACACACACACACACACACACACACACACACACACACACACACACACACACACACACACACACACACACACACACACACACACACACACACACAAAATGGCGAGAGGATGGCAAGGCAGAGGCGGGGATGGGTGGTGCTAAATGCTTGACAGAAGACAGGAAGATTGTTTATCAAAATGACGTTATTATCGCACTGATAAGATTGATTTGACGTTGATAAGAGTTGTTGATCATGACTGTCAATTCTCTTGCAAAACGTTTTATTATGACTGTTACTGCTCTTGTAAAACATTTTATCATGGCTGCTACTTCTCTTGTAAAACGTTTGATTATGGCTGTTACTGCTCTTGTCAAACGTGTTATGATGGCTATTACTGCTCTTGTAAAATCTTTTATTATGGCTGTCACTTCTCTTGTAAAACGTGCTATGATGGCTATTACTGCTCTTGCCAAACGTTTTATTATAGTTGTTACTTCTCTTGCAAAACGTTTCATTATGGCTGTTACTTCTCTTGTAAAACGTGTTATTATAGCTGTTACTACTTCTCTTGTAAAACGTGTTATTATGGCTGTTACTTCTCTAGTAAAACATGTTATTATGGCTGTTACTTCTCTAGTAAAACGTGCTATTATGGCTGTTACTTCTCTAGTAAAACGTGTTATTATTGCTGTTACTTCTCTTGCAAAACGTTTTTTTTATCATGGCTGTTACTTCTCTTGCAAAACGTGTTATTTTGGCTGTTACTTCTCTTGTAAGACGTTTTATTATTGTTGTTACTTCTCTTGTAAAACGTGTTATTATTGCTGTTACTTCTCTTGCAAAACGTTTTTTTTATTATGGCTGTTACTTCTCTTGCAAAAACGTGTTATTTGGGTTGTTACTTCTCTTGTAAGACGTTTTATTATTGTTGTTACTTCTCTTGTAAAACGTGTTATTATTGCTGTTACTTCTCTTGTAAAACGTGTTATTATGGCTGTTACTTCTCTTGTGAAACGTGTTTTATTATTGCTGTTACTTCTCTTGTAAAACGTGTTACTATGGCTGTTACTTCTCTTGTGAAACGTGTTTATTATGGCTGTTACTTCTCTTGTAAAACGTGTATTATTGCTGTTACTTCTCCTGTTAAACGTTTTGTTATGGCTGTGACTGCTGTGGGAAGGAAGCTTATTATCACTGTCACTGCATGGATCAAAAGGAAAGATCTCAACTTGACTGCCGCTCATCCAATGTTGTTTCTCAGATTCTCTCACGCTCTTCAAGGTCTGTTTCTTGACTTCCCTACTGCACTTCTGAGGTTGTTTCTCAATTTTTTTTTTCAAACTAGATTATCAAGATTGCTTATCAATTTTTCGCAACTGCATTTTGTCTTCTGCTTTTCCAAGATTGCTCCTCAACTTCCTTACTGCATTTCCAAGATGTTTCTTAGGCTTTAAATGTATTTCCATGGTTGTTTCTCAACCTATTGTTCTTCTAAAAAAATTCGACTTTGTTTCTTCTCTACAAGATTGTTTCTCAATATTGCTAACGTACCGCCAAAGTGTTTCCCACAATATACGATGGTTTGCTACAAAGATTCTATCGTTATTACTATACAAGGTAGGATTTGCAAGTTTGTTGCTGGACTAGCAAGACTGTTTCTTTAGGTCATAACGGCACTAGAACTATTGTTTTGAACGTTGTAACTTCATACGCCAAATTTTGACCTGCACGTGGTCCTTCAGGCTTCCAAAACACACACCAAAGGTCACACGACCATCCAATACCGCTCTTTCAAAAAGTGTAATGAAACAGCATACCTCTATGACTTAAACATTTCCCCATTTCACTTTAACTTATAATTACTTTGATGTCAATGATGCACTATCGTTCTGGTACCAAACATTCCTCACATCATAAATAAACTTGCACTGTTACATCAAAAAAGAGTTACACATCCCCATGGCTAACACCAGAATTGCTGCAAGAAACCATTCTACGTGACCAACTCCAGGCAGCAAATTTATTTGACGAATACAAAGTGCAGAGAAACTTTGTTTTTAAATGAAGTTGAAAAAGCCAAAAGAGAGTACTTCAGTCAAATGATTGCATATGCAAAAACCACAGTGCCCATCTGGAGGTCAATGAACACTATTGTATACAAACAGCGTACAGACTAACAAAATTCAACTCCAAGCATCACTCCGGACACATTTAATGTGTACTTTTGTCATTATCAGATATCCTTACTCAAGCTTCACAGACTGTAAGGGTA
The DNA here is from genome assembly GCA_016801955.1 of Conus betulinus. Classification (NCBI taxonomy): domain Eukaryota; kingdom Metazoa; phylum Mollusca; class Gastropoda; order Neogastropoda; family Conidae; genus Conus; species Conus betulinus. Next base: position 143,161 of record JADBJO010001381.1, on the reverse strand, counting down.
TGTAATATATATGCATGTCCGACTTCCCTAATATTATCTTGTAAACAAAGACTTGGAAACAGTAACACACTCAAGATTCCCCTCTTGCTGTGCATGCAGTAGGAATGCTCATAGCGCAGTTAAAGAATAAAAAAAGAAAGAAATCCATGAGTCCTGATAATATACCCGCATTTCTTCTCAAACTCGCTCTACCTTACATTGTTGAGTCTCTTACATAAATATATAATTTATCCATTGACACTATGTTTTTCCTCAAGCGTTCAAAAATGCCAAAGTGATTCCCCTTCCAAAATCAAATGATTCGTCGGATCCAAATAATTGCAGACCTATATCCTTACTATCAATTCTATCAAAACCGCTAGAAAGACACACACACACACACACACACGCACACATATCTCAGTTCATGGAGGAAAACAATTTCACCCACTCCAATCTGGATTCCGATGTAATCACTCCTGCCACACGCCATTATTACGAATGTGTGACTCATGGCTTTTAAATATAAACCAATCAAAAATGACAGGGGTTGTCTTTCTTGACTTCAAACAGGCGTTTGATCTTGTTGATCATTCCATTCTTTTAAAGAAATTATGTTTACTCGACATTCCTCGACAATCTCTTTACTCAAATCATACTTGAACGAGAGGACTCAGCATGTGGTGCCTAATGGCAAAACCTCCGCTTCAGAACTTGTCAGACATGAAGTCCCACAAGGCTCAGTACTAGGCCCCTTCCTATTCTGCATCTTCATCAATAATTTATCAATGTCCATATCAGATGACAAAGTCACGACATGTTTATTTGCTGATCACTGATGTCTCTCCAAACAAATGTTAATGATCTACAGACAATAGAAACTTCTCTCCAGGAAAGTCTAAATGACGTGTCAGACTCGTGTCATTCAAACTCAATGATTATACACCCAACCAAAAAACCAAATCTATGATTATAGCTACCCGCCAAAAGCACCAATTGACTTCTGTTTGCCTAAAACTTCAGTTGAATGGCACTTCTATCGAACGGTTAGGTGAGCATCGTGTTTTAGGGTTAACGATAGATAAAGAATAGAAATGGCAATCTCATCTCAATAATGTACGAAAAGTAGTCTCAAAACACTTGTTCCTGTTATCTCAATTAAAACGCGCTGCGTCAACAGCACTGTGCTTAAACTTCTCTTCAACGCACACATAATGTCACGTATCATTACGCTTCAACAGTGTGGGATGGGAGTAGTGATGTCCACAAAAAGGCTGTATTCTCTCCACAGACGTTAGCAAAACTACTCCATCCATCCGTACCTCTAACAACAGATGAAAAACTAAAAGCGCGGAGTTTCAAAATGGAGCGACTGATGGCGGAGAACGAAGCAAAATTTAGAAAGAGTGGGGGTTAGTTGCCGCCAAGGGACATTGACAAACAAAGCACAGGACAAGACACGATGCATTTAGACCTCTTAAGTCTTCTTCAAGCAAAACAAAAAAAAAATCGCATTTAACATTTAGGACAGTACAAACAAAGAACGAAGAGAGACTTATCTGATGTCCATGTGGTGTGCTGTGGAGAATGGCTGCCTGAAGGAAATGACAGAGGGGATTATTGGAGAGGAAAAGGAGGGGGGGGGGGGGGGGTGCATGGAGGGAGGGGAAGGAGTGAGGCGATGGGGTTGTGTGGTTAGTTTAGTGGGGTGGTGTGGTATATGTGACGGTTGTGGTTAAGATGGATGATAATAATGCTAAGGGGTAGGGGTGTGTGATATAGAAGGGATGGTAAATATATATAATGATAGTGCTAGTAATTATAATAATGATAAGTAAAATAAGTAGAAGAATAAAAAAGAGGGTGTGGGTGGGGAGGAGGTAGTGTGTGTGTGTGTGGGGGGGGGGGGGGGGGGGCGGTGGAATGGGGGGGGGGGGGCCAAGAGAAGGAGAGCTCATATCTCTCCATCCACTATGAGGTGTGGGGTGTGGGTGTGGGAGGTTCATGCAAATAGTGCTGTTGAAAAAGTAAACAATGCTCTGGGATGATGTTTATTGTAACAGGTGAAATAATGTGTTGGCGTCAATGTGCTGATGTTGGTTGAGAAAAGATGGCAATGCTCAGTGAGAAACAGGGTATCATGTGTTACACACCACACACACACACACACACACACACACACACACACACACACACACACACACACACACACACATTTGATTATTCCATTAAAATCATTAGCGTCCGTTTGCAAAGTCTTCTGTAAACCATACTTTGAATACACCGTCTAAACATATAACCTACTCCATTTAATCGTTCACCCCCCACCCTACTCTGTCTACTGTTTGTTTGCTTGTATGTTTGTCTGTTGTTTGTTTCCTTCTGTTTGACTGCCCACCATTCATTAGCAAGTTTATGAATAGTCTGCTTATCATTGTAGAATTATATTACAGTGTTGCTATGTTGAATTGTCAGTATGAATGATGCATGTTGAAATAATGTATGCATGACAAGGACACATTGTAAGACTACGCTTTGGCCTAAAATCTTCATCTTGCGTATTAAAGGTCAACCAATCTCTCTCTCTCTCTCTCTCTCTCTCTCTCTCTCTCTCTCTCTCTCTCTCTCTCTCTCTCTCTCTCATCTCTCTCTCTCTCTCTGGCTTGCTTGCTCGCTCACTCACTCGCTTTAAAGTAAAAATCTATAAGGCCGAAAAAAACATTTCTACAGTTGTGCAAAAGGCCCAAAACAGATTAAGACGAGCGAAGATTATGTGGAAAAACACGAACAGTTAGGATACAGAACTAATGTACAATCTGTTCAGTAACGCATTTGGTCAGCTCATCTGCCAAGCTGAACCATCAATAAAGGGCCCAGAATGCTACCTCGACCCACGCACAGACTGGAGGACGGCGAACCAGCATTTGGCATGTTGGGGTACTCACAGACGCTGCCAATGGAAGAATGACACTGACTCTGGGGAGTGAAAATGACCTGCAGCTCACATCACACGCAAGAACCAGAAGACTGATTTCATTGCTGGAGAGGCGAGGATGCTTCATGTGCACTTAATACGGGACAAGAGTTTCCTTTCAGAAATACCCACCCTTTGTAAGAGGGAACACATTCGGTGTCTGGCTTCAAACAGATACCCTATGACAAAGATGAAAACTCGTCTCCTACAGACTCCAGACTCATTCTGTGGCTGGCTGTTCCAACCAGATTCAGGGATTGTGCAGACAAGGGGACCCACACACAGGCTTTCAATACCCATACCGGCAGAGCCAGACAATGGTGCCTTCCAGACCCATTACACGCCAGCCATAATCACACCAATTACGCTCCAGGAGCGGCCGGCGGAGTGGACGTAGGACACAGGTCTCTCTGCGGCCGCTCTGCAAACTGCCGCTACCATTTGTCGCAGCTGGCTTTTGTTTCTGGCACAGGGCTGTTGATAATCGCCCGCTAGGCAGATTAGCCGCAAACGCTCGGCTGGGCGTTTTGACGGAAGGCGGGCAAGATTGTTTATCAATTTGACATTGTTACTGCGCTGGTAAAGGCTACGAGTATGGCGCGGGCTACATAATTAGTATGCCATATCAGTGCTGTTCACAAGCAGCAGGGGAGTTATACCGTTTAAAAGCGAGCAATTCACTGCGTCACGTAAAGCCACTTGCAGAAATTGACGTATATGTCATTCCACTCAGTTCTGGTCAGTCTAATTACGCTGGACGAGAACAAAATGCGGTGTTCTTCTTGCTGTCCCATTCGCTTTGTACTGACAAAGCTGGTTCCAATTTTTTTCTTGCACGACCACACCCATTCAGACTCAGTCTTCCACTGTCTCAGCACATGCAGTACATCATCAATAAAAACGTTGTCAGCACTCCCACCAGAGAGACACTGTGCTGCTTTAAGGTCACGTTTCCTTGGTGGCTGCGCATCATCGATGAGTGTCCTCGTGAAAGAACTATAAGGCCCTCTTTGAGAGCATTATTTGCAGTCTTTTAATCAACAGCTTGAGTGAGTGTGCTTGCATGAATGCATATAACTATTTGATCAAACGAACGCATTACTGCCCCCCCTACCCCCCCCCCCCCCCCTCTCTCTCTCTCTCTCTCTCTCTCTCTCTCTCTCTCCCTCTCTGTGTGTCTGTCTCTCTCGTCTCTGTGTGTGTGTGCGTGCGTGCGTGCGTGCGTGCATGCGTGCGTGCGTGCGCGCGCGCGTGCGTGTGTGCGTGCGTGCGTGTGTGTGTGTGTGTGTGTGTGTGTTTACATTGTTAGAAGCACAAGACTTAAGAATTCCCATGTACATGCACACAACAATGTCAGCCACAAAGATTTGCAATGCAGAGTAGCCTACTCCGTGATTGTGACACGAGGAATCATATGCTGCTCTGCTCTTACAGTGCTGGCACGCCAGACAGTCATTTCACGATCAGCTTCACTCGGACAGGAAATCCAGAATTCACGAAGAATACTGCATTTTCCCCACTAAGGTTATCAACGTACGAAGTCCATTTCACAGCCTGTGTAAATAATGCTGTCCTCTTTTCAACGCACCCCAGAACAGTTGCAAAATCCTCACAAGCCGTCAACTGCATCTTGTAACACGGGGATTGACTTCCGAAGAGTACACACCAGAGGTCTGAGACACAATTGGTAGTGTAAGACTACCAATGAGTTCAACATGCTTCTGTAGTCTCCACACGGATATGAAGCACAGAACTTCCGGAGAGCGGGGGATCATTTGTATTGAAAGACCCCTGGCGGCCTAACGGGTATGGCTGGACAGTTGCCGAGGATCATCAATATACACTGCAACATCGAATCCATCATGGTAGAACTAGGACAAAATAATGATGATATCAATAATGATAGTAACATTGATACTGATAATGATAGTAGTAGCAGTAGTAGTAGTAGTAGTAATATTGATAATGATGATGATGACAATGATGATAATAATAATTGTAATCATAATTATAATCGTGATAATGATGATGATAATAATGACAATGACTACAACAACAGCAATAATGATAATGACGATGATGATGTTATAATAATAATAATAATAATAATAGTGATAATGATAATGATAGTAATGATGACAATGGCAACATCAACAACAGCAACAACAACAACAATAATAATGATAATGACGACGACGATGATGATGATGATGATGATGATGATGATGACGAGGATGATGATGACCATGACGCAGTTTTTCTACGTTTGTGGACAATTCACCTGTCTTTATTCTGGAAACTGTTTCACATTGTTTTCTTTTTTTTCTCTCCAGTCGCAACTCATGACATGCCAGCTGCTTGACCACGATCTGGCGACCAGGTGGAGAACATTGTACTCACTATCCGGAGTGGGCACTAGCTGTCCGGTTTGCGGCCTTTGTCCTCCTATTTCACCTTTTTGTATTTTTTATTTCGTTGTTGTATTTTATTCATTTACTTGATTCTTTATCTATGTATCTATCTATCTATTTATCTGCATATCTATTTTATTTATTTATTGATCCATTTATTTATCTGTTCATTTATTCATTGTTACATCTGAACATTTTTCGTTACTTTCTGCATAGGGTTGCTAGTATGGCCTTGTCCTATCCGTCGTCACCATGCCAGCTGTATGACTTCCAAGTCAATAATTGTGTGTGTGTTTAGGGGGGTGCTTTTTAGGCTGTCTTTTTTTCAAGGTGTAACCATTTTCGGGATGTAAACTTTTTCCTTATGAGCTTGACCGCCCTGAAAAGGTCCAGCTGTTGTGTTCGGATGGGCTTTGATGGAGAGAAAAAAAAATTGTAACAATTTACCCCATCTCAGAGTCTGTAATGATAACCCTCACGACCTATCAACTCCATATCAGACCTGTGGTAACAGTTCTAAACAAGAACTCACTCCATCCCAGAGTCTGTCGTAATATACGATGCATCTCTCCACTTCATTTCAGTCTGTTTTAGTATTTCTTACTACCTACACACTTTCTCAAGTTTGTAATAGTAATTCTCACCTCCCACACACTAAATGTCGGCGTCGGTACCTGAGCAAAACTTGTTCTGCTACAGGTTTTTTTTTGTTTTTTTTTTAATACTTCTTACCTTCAGCTCCTCGCGGAATTTTTTCCCCAGCCCGCTGACGTTGAGATCGTTCGTGCAGATGCTACAGATAGGAATAATCTCTCTCTCTCTCTCTCTCTCTCTCTCTCTCTCTCTCTCTCTCTCTCTCTCTCTCTCTCTCTCTCTCTCTCTCTCTCTCTCTCTCTCTCTCTCTCTCTTCTGTGTTGAGTTTCCGAAGGCATCTTGTCCAAGAGAGAAACCGCAATACAGCTATTTTTGACAGTATTTGACCTTAATGGTGAAATCTTCCCCCCGGTCAAACTTTCATCACTTTTCACATTTGCCTCTTGTATTTTAGTACTGTTTGAAGGGGGCTTACATCACTGATGTGGTCACGTCAGGTCAAGATGGGTTATCTGATTCTGTCACGTCAGGTCACGATGGGTTATCTGATTTGGTCACGTCAGGTTAAGATGGGTTGTCTGATTTGGTCACGTCAGGTCACGATGGGTTGTCTGATTTGGTCACGTCAGGTCACGATGGGTTATCTGATTTGGTCACGTCAGGTCACGATGGGGTTGTCTGATTTGGTCACGTCATGTCACGATGGGTTGTCTGATTTGGTCACGTCATGTCACGATGTGTTATCTGATTTGGTCACGTCAGGTCACGATGGGTTATCTGATTTGGTCACGTCAGGTCACGATGGGTTGTCTGATTTGGTCACGTCATGTCACGATGGGTTGTCTGATTTGGTCACGTCATGTCACGATGTGTTATCTGATTTGGTCACGTCATGTCACGACGGGTTGTCTGATTTGGTCACGTCAGGTCACGATGTGTTATCTGATTTGGTCACGTCAGGTCACGATGGGTTGTCTGATTTGGTCACGTCAGGTCACGATGTGTTATCTGATTTGGTCACGTCATGTCACGATGGGTTGTCTGATTTGGTCACGTCAGGTCACGATGGGTTGTCTGATTTGGTCACGTCAGGTCACGATGGGTTGTCTGATTTGGTCACGTCAGGTCAAGATGGGTTATCTAAGACATTCCGCAGGGGGCCAGAGATATCAAATAGCATACAACGTGGGTAGGTGAGGGGCAAAGGGTGGGAACGGGGGATAGGGGTGGGGGGCATCTCTAAGGGGATCGAAGTACAGGCCACTTTACAAGTTTCTAAGCTCTCTTCAGCGCTGCTGTGACTGACGATGCTTGTGTTACAAAACAGTAGGGCTGACCACTCTAACTGTTGGCACATTTATGACCTCCCTTGCATCTCTTCTGGAAGCTCCAGCATTAGCTAAAAGGTTTCACATTCATGGTGATTTCTTATGCTTGTCTCTTTGCTATTTCCTGACAACTCTTTCTTCCCAGTCCCATACTCTGCTCTTTGCTGGCTGCCTTGGAGGCCGTCTGGTTGTACTGTTCACAAAACTCGGCTCAGTTGTGCAGGCTCTCTCTCTCTCTCTCTCTCTCTCTCTCTCTCTCTCTCTCTCTCTCTGTGTGTGTGTGTGCGTGGGTGCGTGCGCGTGTGTTTGTGTGTGTGTGTGTGTGTGTGTGTGTGTGTGTGTGTGTGTGTGTGTGTGTGTGTGTGTGTGTGTGAGTGTGCGTGCGCGTGCGTGCGTGCACGTATGTTTGCGCATGCGCGCGCATTGGTGTGTGTGTGTGTGTGTGTGTGTGTGTGTGTGTGTGTGTGTGTGTGAGAGAGAGAGAGAGAGAGAGAGAGAGAGAGAGAGAGAGAGAGAGAGAGAGAGAGAGAGAGTTTAAAAGACCCTTGCTTGCTTCTTTCCCTTGAAAATCCAATTAATCCTCGATGCACACGAGATCAAAGCTGTCTTTAAAAGCTTTGCATTTACCTTCAACTCTTTGTTTTCAAGTGCGATTGGTGCAGAAACGCTCTTCGATCTATACACATTATTATCAGTATTTTCACACTTTTGATTAAAAATTCTTTTCACTTCTACTCTTCCCTACCCCCTCAACAGCATGACTCCCACGAGGCTCACTAACTACTGTCCTGTCACCAACACACAGCAACACTCAGGCTTGTCCTGTCGAAGACCCAGCACCGGCAGTCTACAGGGAGCCAGGTCGTCGAAGGCAACCCATGTTCCCATCGATCATATCAGGACGTCACCTACTCAGCCCCTCACTACTCATATTCATTGCTCAGTAGCAGAGCCAGAGTGAGTCAGCTTCCCCTTCCGGGCAGCGCCGCCTATGTTTTCAGCGGCTGTCCCCATGACCTGGGAGACGCCGACGACTTCGACACTGACTGACCATGGACATACACGTAGAGATCTGACTGACCATGGACATACACGTAGAGATCTGACTGACCATGGACAAACACGTAGAGAGATCTGACTGACCATGGACATACACGTAGAGAGATCTGACTGACCATGGACATACACGTAGAGATCTCACTGACCATGGACATACACGTAGAGAGATCTGACTGACCATGGGACATACACGTAGAGATCTGACTGACCATGGACATACACGTAGAGATCTGACTGACCATGGACATACACGTAGAGATCTGACTGACCATGGACATACACGTAGAGATCTGACTGACCATGGACATACACGTAGAGAGATCTGACTGACCATGGACATACACGTAGAGAGATCTGACTGACCATGGACATACACGTAGAGATCTGACTGACCATGGACATACACGTGAGAGATCTGACTGACCATGACTGACCATACACACGTAGAGATCTGACTGACCACATACCATGGACTGACTACCACGGACATACACGTAGAGATCTGACTGACCATGGACATACACGTAGAGATCTCCACTGACATGGACATACACGTAGAGATCTCACTGACCATGGACATACACGTGGAGATCTGACTGACCATGGACATACACGTGGAGAGATCTGACCATGACCATGGACATACACGTAGAGATCTGACTGACCATGGACATACACACGTAGAGATCTGACTGACCATGGACATACACGTGGAGATCTGACTGACATGGACATACACGTAGAGATCTGACTGACCACCATGGCCATACACGTGGAGATCTGACTGACCATGGACATACACGTAGAGATCTGACTGACCATGGACATACACGTGGAGAGATCTGACTGACCATGGACATACACGTAGAGATCTGACTGACCATGGACATACACGTGGAGACATCTGACTGACCATGGACATACACGTAGAGAGATCTGACTGACCATGGACATACACGTAGAGAGATGACCATGGACCATGACTGACTGACCATGGACATACACGTAGAGATCTGACTGACCATGGACATACACGTGGAGAGATCTGACTGGACACCACGTGGACATACACATGGAGAGATCTGACTGACCATGGACATACACGTGGAGAGATCTGACTGACCATGGACATACACGTGGAGAGATCTGACTGACCATGGACATACACGTGGAGAGATCTGACTGACCATGGACATACACGTGGAGACATCTGACTGACCATGGACATACACGTGGAGAGATCTGACTGACCATGGACACACACATGGAGATCTGACTGACCATGGACATACACGTGGAGAGATCTGACTGACCATGGACATACACGTGGAGAGATCTGACTGACCATGGACACACATGGAGATCTGACTGACCATGGACATACACGTGGAGAGATCTGACTGACCATGGACATACACGTGGAGAGATCTGACTGACCATGGACATACACATGGAGATCTGACTGACCATGGACATACACACGTGGAGAGATCTGACTGACCATGGGCATACACGTGGAGAGATCTGACTGACCATGGACATACACGTGGAGAGATCTGACTGACCATGGACATACACGTGGAGAGATCTGACTGACCATGGACATACACATGGAGATCTGACTGACCATGGACATACACGTGGAGAGATCTGACTGACCATGGACATACACCATGGACATACACGAGAGACCTGACTGACCATGGACATACACGTGGAGATCTCTGACTGACCATGGACATACACGTGGAGAGGTCTGACTGACCATGGACATACACGTGAGACGTGACTGACCATGGACATACACGTGGAGAGATCTGACTGACCATGGACATACACGTGGAGAGGTCTGACTGACCATGGACATACACGTGGAGAGACATCTGACTGACCATGGACATACACGTGGAGAGATCTGACTGACCATGGACATACACGTGGAGAGATCTGACTGACCATGGACATACACGTGGAGAGATCTGACTGACCATGAACATACACGTGGAGATCTGACTGACCATGGACATACACGTGGAGATCTGAGATCTGACTGACCATGGACATACACGTGGAGAGATCTGGAGAGACCATGGACATACATACACGTGGAGATCTGACTGACCATGGCCATACACGTGGAGATCTGACTGACCATGGACATACACGTAGAGAGATCTGACTGACCATGGGCATGCACGTGGAGATCTGACTGACCATGGGCATGCACGTGGAGATCTGACTGACCATGGACATACACGTAGAGAGATCTGACTGACCATGGACATACACGTAGAGATCTGACTGACCATGGACATACACGTAGAGAGATCTGACTGACCATGGACATACACGTAGAGAGATCTGACTGACCATGGACATACACGTAGAGAGATCTGACTGACCATGGACATACACGTAGAGATCTGACTGACCATGGACATACACGTAGAGATCTGACTGACCATGGACATACACGTAGAGAGATCTGACTGACCATGGACATACACGTAGAGATCTGACTGACCATGGACATACACGTAGAGAGATCTGACTGACCCATGGACATACACGTAGAGATCTGACTGACCATGAATACACGTATACACGTGGAGAGATCTGACTGACCATGAACATACACGTGGAGAGATCTGACTGACCATGAACATACACGTGGAGAGATCTGACTGACCATGAACATACACGTGGAGAGATCTGACTGACATGGGTATGACCATGGGTATAGAGATCTGACTGACCATGGGTATACACGTGGAGAGATCTGACTGACCATGGACACACATGGAGATCTGACTGACCATGGACATACACGTGGAGAGATCTGACTGACCATGGGCATACACGTGGAGAGATCGACTGACCATGGGCATACACGTGGAGAGATCTGACTGACCATGGACACACATGGAGATCTGACTGACCATGGACATGCACGTGGAGAGATCTGACTGACCATGGACATACACGTGGAGAGATCTGACTGACCATGGACACACATGGAGATCTGACTGACCATGGACATACACGTGGAGAGATCTGACTGACCATGGACATACACGTGAGAGAGATCTGACTGACCATGGACATACACGTGGAGAGATCTGACTGACCATGGACATACACGTGAGAGATCTGACTGACCATGGACATACACGTGGAGAGATCTGACTGACCATGGACATACACGTGGAGAGATCTGACTGACCATGGACACGTACACGTGGAGAGATCTGACTGACCATGGACATACACGTGGAGAGATCTGACTGACCATGGACATACACGTGGAGAGATCTGACTGACCATGGACATACACGTATGGAGATCTGACTGACCATGGACATACACGTGGAGAGATCTGACTGACCATGGCATACACGTGGAGAGATCTGACTGACCATGGACATACACGTGGAGAGATCTGACTGACCATGGACATACACGTGAGAGATCTGACTGACCATGGGCATACACGTGGAGAGATCTCACTAACCATGGACATACACGTGGAGAGATCTGACTGACCATGGACATACATGTGAGAGATCTGATGACCATGGCCATACACGTGGAGAGGAGATCGAAACTGGGGTCACCACGAGAGCAGGGCGGTATTGATCACTGTTTTCTATGATGCCGGATGAGGTTCATGGAGATAACGCTACGGAGTTCCATTCTGGTTTGAGACTACATGACGGGGCTGTGCTCTTACGTTCCTTTGCATTATACATTCCAGTGTCAACCAGGACCGAGAGACACAGACTAGCCACCTGCAGTGTTGCTCAAGGAATTTAGTAAACACTGTCAGAAATGTGTCTGTTTACTTGGAAGAAATCGGACTCTGTGGTTGCAGTCTTCTCACCTAGGGCCACGGCACGCTTGGCAGGAGCCGGCCGGGACTGAGCATCCCACAGCTGAATGCCTTGTATTCGAATTAACCAACTCCAAGTCCACATGATGCTCATTGCATAACCAGGGCGGCTGATTCTCCCGCCACATCGTTGTGAAATGGCGAACATTTGTTGCGTCCACACCCATTTATGACCGAAACAAACAGCTGTCAACATTCCTTCATGGAATGATGATCGATGTCCATATCGGGCCAACTGGAGCCACGTTTCGGACCGCCAGTCTTTCTTTGGGGTCTGCTCTAGGCCTGTATATGTCTCTCTATACTTGTGCGATTGTAACCGAAGTTACAACACGGATTAACCTGTGTTGATCAAAGTGTGGGAGTGGGAGGACAACATGGATCAGAATCACTGTATGGAGGGCGTGCAGTATGGGAGGTAGGAATCATTCGGACTGTGACACCGGTAATAAGAGTGCTTCATGTTCCGTCCGTGCTTGGTGGTGCTTCCTGTCACAGCAGTTGGAAGAAACTTTTCCTACCATGCCTCATTGCGCGTTTGTGTAACTCGAGATTCCGAGTCAACGTTTCTTTCTGGCGCTAAACTGAAATCATGAAAATTTGAATATCATGACATAATTAGACCTGCAACTGGGTTTAGAGTAATTCTGAGTACAAAAGTTTATCAGCTTGTTTATTCATTAAAGCGTGTGTCACTGTTGAGTATTTTGTGCCGCTCCACAGTTATTGAGTTTAATCATATCGACACTGTAATGCTGATCAGGACAACACCAGATCCCTCCTTTCCTGTGTTCCGTTTTTCATTATTGACCACATTGGCAGGGTAGAGATCAATGTGCATTAAGGTTAATAACAGCTGGCATTTCTGAAGGAGTATGAATGACAGTGTTTGCGCGATTTTCCCGTCCGTCAATCGATTCTCATGCATTTGGGTCCCTACATACACAGTCACTTTATGTTCAGCATCGCATGCATTGAAACATAAAACGAAACTTGCTTTATACTGCTGTTGCTCATGTCAATAAGGATGAACTCTAACCCATTAGTGTTGAACACGACTTCATCTTCGTTTTTATTTTTTTGCTCAATAAAAAGAATTATTTCCAAGCTTGCGACTTAATGCTCTTTTCTTTATTTCATCGAAGGCAGTTCACAAAAGACTATACAAGTTCAACGACAGTGTCTGCTTTGTCAAAGATTTCACACCAAGGCCAGACCACAGCTTGAAGCGCACGTCTATATGAAGGATTACATTGTGGATCGATTGTTGTCTCTTCTGGGTGGTAACTGTATCTCCTGTTACGACACACCCTTCACACGAAGAGCAGATAATCAGGCACACAATGACGTTGGCAGGCGTGTCAAGAGAATACTAGCGCTCCCTGACGGAGACGTCTTCTCTGGGGACACGTCCCGTGCTGTAATGCATGCTGGCGACGCAGTTTCATCGTCACAGTCACAGGTTTTCATCTCCTTCCCGCGGGAGCTGGGGCTGTGCAGTATTCATAAAGGTCGCGCAAGTTATGTCAGCCTGCGAAGTGCCCGACCGTCTGAGCTGAGCGAGTCAAACGCTATCCTGACCCACGTCGAACCAAACCACACCCCATCATGCTAATACCCCCCCCCCCCCTTCTCTCTCTCTCTCTCTCTCTCTCTCTCCCACTGTCGATCACGACGCGCGCGCCGCCGCTACGCGTGTGCTCCTCGCGCACACAGCAAGCAAGACAACTGCAATAAAATGCTAGGAGCCGCGGAAAAGCGGGGAGGCAGCAGCGAGTGTTTCTGACAGTTTCGACGAGCTGCAGTCAGCCGAACATTGATAGATGCCGTGCCGACATGCCGCTTGGCACAAACATCGTCTGCTGGGCAAATGACACCACAAACTCATGACGTTGGCGACAGCCCCGCAGTGAAAAGTACGTGCTCTTCCGGAGGGAAGCAGACGACAGTTTGGTTCTGAGCTTGGAAAATGGCAGGGATGGTGTGAGAAAGAGAGAGTGAGGAGACGGTGCGATCGAAGCAGTTCTCGGTTTCTTCAGTGACTTGGCAAAGGATTTGGGAGCTTCCGTGACTGCACGGCGTAACGGTGGTGGCTGGAATGTGTTGTGTTTCGTGAATGTGGATCGTATTTCTTTCGGGCTTCACGCTGGTGGAGTGGGAAGTGTGAGTGCTGTCCGTGTCGGGAACTGTCTCATCCACCCAGTCGACCCCTTCACTGACGACCCATCCAAACACATCGGAGTTTTCATCCACAGTGCCAAACATTCAGAATCAACCGTTCTGACTTCAGTCCACAGATCCCACAATAACAGTAAGTATGTATGTCCATTTACAGTGACATGTTTTGCACATAGTTGAAAGACTTTCCACATTCCCCATGGTCGTCTGTGATCGGATCCTGATAGTTCCAGGCTAATAACTTTCAGCTCTCACTCTGGAGCCGTGGGGGTAACTTGTTGAGGAACAGTTATCGATCTCTGGCGGTTCTTCTCAACTGTTGGGCTCATTTGGGGGCTCAGAATGATGACGGAGAAGCCTGCGAGTGATCGGGAATTAAGCTCTGTGATGGTTTATGGGGATCCGTTAATTTGTTAACCTTTTCGAAAGGGAAAAGTGTGTGATGTGTGTGTGTACACACACACACACGCACGCGCGCGCGCGCGCACACACACAAATACAGACATACACAGACAGACAGACACACACACACACACACACACACACACACACACACACACACACACACACACACACATATATATATATATATATGATATATATATATATGTATATATATATATATATATATATATATATATATATATATATATATATATATATATATATATATACATACATACGCGCGCGCGCACACGCGCGTGTGTGTATGTGTGTGTGTGCGTGTGTGTGTGTGTGTGTGTGTGTGTTAAGTTTTAAGAGGAGAGAGAGAGAGAGAGAGAGAGAGAGAGAGAGAGAGAGAGAGAGAGAGAGAGTTTTGAATGATTTGAATTATTTTATTGAGGTAAGCTTGCAAAACCTATTCTCAAGGGAAGGATACGGTGGGATGACGGTTGTACATGTCTATCAAAGAATAAACACACGTAACACATGCTAGAATACAACATCGCTACGAGGAAACCAGATCACAGAAGATATCAATTTGAATGTGATTGTCAACATATCAGTGCGTTTTTTACAGTCACTATGATTTCCGTCGTTGAAAGCTTTGGTGTCGCCAGAAGCCATTATCACGTCTTCTCTTCTCTCATAGTATAGTAGGGAAGGCTGTCCACCTTTCTGGTCATTTCCTGCAGATATTATGTCACTGATGGTGACCTTGTCAGGATTAGCAACCTGCGGTCGAATGACCTGAGAAACGTCTTCGGGATCATCCCTACACTATGAATCATGGTTGTCCTCAGTTCCC
>JADBJO010001381.1:107500-112500 GCA_016801955.1 Conus betulinus | reverse complement strand
GAGGGCGCCATTGAAGATTCTCGTATTTTCAACTTCATTCTCCCCTCGTGGCAGTTCCATCCTGTCTCCCCCTCACCCACTCCATGTAACAAGTCTCTGCGAAGTGAATGTCATAGTGACCGAATAATGACCTACAATTTACCTAGAAAATTAAATTAGCCTTTTCTTTGTGCACTCCAAACGTAAGCATTTTTGTTTTAACAAAATCAATTGAGTATGTGCGGTTGTTACAGTTATAAATGACGTTTTGTTGGGGATGTTCCAAGATTCTCTCTCTGTTCACAATGCAGAACTCAAATGGTTCCGATCAATGTCTGTGAAGGATTTCCTCTTGACACATCAGCGTCCCCTTTTTCATCCCCGTCTCTTCACGTCTCCCCCTCCCTTTCCCGGCCCTCCCTTCCTCCCCAGCTCATTCCTTCCCTGACCCCACTCCAACTCTCTCCTCTTGAAATTCTTGTCAGTTCATTATCATTGTGAGTGAGCACTGCTTCTTAACCTGCAGTTGTTTTACCTCGTTATTTATTGTTCCGACTCGTAGGGAAGAGTTGCTTCGGCTGCTTACTGCTCAACCGCTCCCTGTGAAAAATGTTGAAAACGCATTTCCTCAGACAGCTCCATCTGCACTGCTGAGCTCACAGCGTTGGTCCTGGCACAGCAGCTGGTCTGTAAATCTGAACATGACTCGCTCATTTCCTCGTGACTCCATTTCTGCTTCCAGAGCCATTATTGGCCGCAGCTTCAAACGCCCTCGACTCCACTTTTTTTTTTTTTTCAACTGTTCACTTCTATCATGTCAAAGACTTCTAGCAAGAGGGCTGGAACTCGCAGACGGGTACCATCTGCCATTGATGGCCGTGGAAAAGAAATAGTTTGATGCCGAATATACACTCTTTGCACGGCAACTTGTATCATTATAGAGGTGAAGAAGCTCCGTGGTTCATTCCATGTGATGCCTCACTCACTTTGAAACATGTACGTCTAGAGTGTTGGGGTTTATGTTAAATAATGTCAGACAGAAACACTTTATGTGCTGTAAAATATACGAAAACGTTTTTCAGAGAGGTTTCCACATGGCCTGAGTTTTGTATTCTGGATTCAGACGAATAATGTTCATCTGATCTGAGATTTTATCAAAGGAGAAAAAAAAAAAAAAAACAAACCATTTTTGTGTGTTTTAAAACAATGTGATTTATCGCTGTAGGGATATGTTTTTTCTAAATGTGTTTAAAAAATTATTTAAAGAGTTGACAACCCTGATATGACACGTCAAGATCGGCTGGGTTACAAACAACACGAATTGAATTGAAAACAATGAAGTTTGTTTGTTTTCATTGTCTTGTCTGAAAAAGACCAACAGGTGGAAACTCTTTGCTTAAGAATTTGTAGCATTCATTTGGCGGCTCAGTAGTATTTCAACATTTAGTTCCATGTCATGATTTTCAGCCAACATTTAGTTCCATGTCATTATTTAGCCAGCACTTAGTTCTATGTCATTATTGAGCCAGCACTTAGTTCTATGTTAGCCAACACTTATGTCATGATTTAGCCAACACTTAGGTCCATGTCATGATTTAGCCAACACTTAGGTCCATGTCATTATTGAGCCAACACTTAGGTCCATGTCATGATTTAGCCAACACTTAGGTCCATGTCATGATTTAGCCAACACTTAGGTCCATGTCATGATTTAGCCAAACACAAGCTACACGCCAGGCCTGCTCCTCAGTTTTCTCGTTTTGACAGAGCTGGTCAAACCAGGCCTGTTGGAGTCATTGTGAGGACATTCCACACGTGCTCTCTCTTATTCTGGTTCTTCGACTTCTTCTGTTTGCTGTTGTTGCGGCTACGGCTATTTTTTTTCTTCGTCATGCTCTTCTTTTTTGTCCTCTGGTTCTGTCCTCTAGTTTTACTTCTTGTTCGTCGTTGTCTTCCTCTGTCTACATTTCTCCCCTCTCTGCATTTGGTTAAGTCCCCTTGGGTGACATGCACGTGGCATAGGACACAGAATCCATGGAAACCAGACGGACTTACCGGTGCTCAGGGGAAGCATTAATCGTTTGGTTTTCTGGCTCGAAGGTTCAGTGTCAGTTGCATGAAGGAGACATCTACGTGTGTGCACTAAACTCTTGTGCGCTTCATCACGTTTGTTTTAGGCAGGAACTCATCGAGCACATTGGATACAGCCAAATGCAGGGGTTTGCATCCTTTCAAAAATTGGGAGGGGAGGGGGCGGGGGGGGGGGGGGGGGGGGGGGGGGGTAAGGGGGGTATGGGGGGGGGGGTTTATGGTAAAAGGGTGGGCGGATGCACAGCTTGGCATGCAATGGGATTGTAAAGGGACTCTCTCGCATCTCTCTCTCTCTCTCTCTCTCTCTCTCTCTCTCACACACACACACACACACACCACACACACACACACACACACACACGCACACACACACACACACACACACACACACACACATACACACACACACCACACACACACACACACACACACACACAGTCAGAGGCATGTACGCAGGCACGCAGGCACGCACACACACACACACACACACACACACACACACACACACACACACACACACACACACACACACACACACTTGACATTTTTTATGGAAACTGACAGAAAAAGCTGTGTCAAGCCGTCGGTCCTTAGCAGTTCGTGTAAAGCCACACGAAGGGTAATTTAGGACGATCAAACAAGACGGTCCACTTGCTGTTGAATGTTTCATAACAAACCTCAAATAATGTGTCATTGTCTCTGCGTTCATTTTGTTGACTCTCAGTGCAGCTTTGAAAGTAGTCATAACCTAAAAAAAAAAAAAAAAAAAAAAAAAAAAAAAAAGAAAAGAAAAAAAAAAAGAAATAAAAACCGTCGCGATGTCTTCTTTGACACGCGGTTGATAAAATTCCGTTTAGAGGAAAAGAAGAGGGAAAAAAAGGCAGAGGAATTCCCGGCCCTCGCTGCTTCAGTCTCGTCCTTCAGTTGTGTTTGAAAGGCAAGAAGCTTTGTCATTCTATTCGTGTGAAACTGTTCTTGTTTCTGTCAAAGAAATCTCCAGATGAGTCTTACATTGTAGGTGACTGTTCATGTTGTTAACCAGTCGGATATATCTTGTTATTGGCATCTGGCAGCGCACAACACACAAATGACTATTTGGATAGATGTAAAAATGTTTTATGGAGTTTAGAGGTTTTTCTGATGGGACAAGGATGAAGTTGATGAGCATTCAAAGCATAAATCCTCACCCTCTCCCTTCATCACCTGTCTTCCTTACCTTTTTTGTCAAAATTATTTGGAAGGGGGGGAGGGGATGGAGGCAATTGCCTTCCTCCCACCCTCTCCCTCTTTGTTGCAATATCTTTTAAATGGATCAGTACATAAATATAAATCGATAAACCAGTGAGAAAAGAGCTAGGGAAGGAGGCGTAGCCCAGCAGACCGCGAAGGGCCATACCGAAGCTGTCACCTTTCTTTATAGATCACGTTTAAAACTAAAAACCGTACCCACAACCCTCGTTAAAGCAGAGGTTTCATAAAAGAAAAACACATGAATAGCTGTAAAATCTATCATTCGTAAATTTTTACATGAGGTAAAAAAAAGATTGTTCATGTCATAGCGAAACTAAAAAAATGCACATCAGGTGGGCCATTTCTGAACAAGGTTTCCATGAAGTCTGTTGTAAAGTTCTTATGTCTGATACCATGTAAGTCCCAGCACTCTTTGGGAAAGTGCTTTATAGTGAGTGGTACATCAAACAAGGAATGTACCGTGGAGCTGTGTTTACCTCGTAAAACTATGAGTGGGTGTTACAGGAGTGGCCATGTGCAGTCGGACAAACACTGTGTCCTGTTTATACGGCCATCAGTGACACGTGGTAAATACTCTCTCTTGAGGTTTGGACGGACGTGATCTGGAAGATTTTGTTACCTGGATTCAACTATCTGCAAACAGTTAAAGGTCACTGATCATATGCCAAAATAAAACAATAGAACCGAAAACAACACACACACACACACACACACACACACACACACACACACTCTCCTCTCTCTCTCTCTCTCTCTCTCTCACTCTCTCTCTCTCAGAGAGAGAGAGAGAGAGAGAGAAGTTTGTTTTTCACTTAAGGCAGGAAAAGGTGTTGCGTTAGTGCGCATAGCGGCTGCGCACCGCTATGAGTGGCTGTTATTGTGATGTTTGTGTCAAAGCTGACAAATACCAGACAGTGCCTTTGGGCGAACGAACCGGCCTAACGGCTGTGGCAATGAGCCGTATCATGCCCAGTGATGTCGCCTCGTGCTGCCAGTTGCTACCTCATCATCGGGGGATAAGGTGTTGTGTGTTATGTCAGGTAGGACATGTTGAAGGGGGTGGTTGATTGAAAATGTTCCGTGCTAGAAAGCTCTTTTGTCTCTCTTTGTGTCTTGCTTCCGACTCTCGCTTCCTCCGTCCTCCCACCCCCATCCTCTCTCCTCCCTCCTCTCTCTTCCATCCACCACATCCTCTCTCTCTCTCTCTCTCCTCTCTCTCTCTCTGTGCCTCTGTCTGCCCCACCCTCTCTTTCTCTCTCTCTCTTGCTCTCTCTCTCTCTCTCTCTCTCTCTCTCTCTCTCTCTCTCTCTCTCTCTCTCTCTCTCTTCTGCGTCACTGCCTCTCCCTATGTGCGAAAACTGGTTGTTTTGTTATTGAAAACGGTTTTTTATGCATACTTTCGTGTGACTAGTGATCACTACTGTTTGTTTTGTTCGTTTGTAAGGGAGGCCAGATGTTGGGAAATACGTTTTTTCTTTTTTTTGGTTGAAGACTCCCCTCCCCCCCCCTCCTCTCTCTCTCTCTCTCTCTCTCTCTCTCTCTCTCTCTCTCTCTCTCTCTCTCTCACACACACACACCCAACACACACACACACACACACATCCTCTTCATATAGTTTCTTCTGTTCACTCCCTCTCCGTATCTTCTCTCTCTCTCTTTATCGCCGCGGTCCTTCTCCA
>JADBJO010001381.1:95000-97500 GCA_016801955.1 Conus betulinus | reverse complement strand
GAAGTCGAACCTTTTTTGTGCATTCAAATACTCAAAGAGAAATAAAGTTTTGATTTAAGATACCCCGCCTGCTGTTGCTAGACTGCTCAAAAGAAAGGAAGGTCAAGGTTGTTTTAAGGAACAGAGAAATCCTCTCGTTTGAAGAAAGCTTCGCATACAAAGAGGACTTTTTTTGTGGCTGCTGCTGTGTGCTATTCCAGTTGGTAAAACAGGATACAGTTTGAATTTATGTTGCCTGCAGGCGTAAGCTGCTGTCGCTGTTGTTGGTTTTTGTTCCTGTGTTTTGTCGATTGTTTTGGCGTTTGCCGCAGCATCACGCTATCAATGGACCATCGTTTTTGTGCGTCACATGCCTGTCTGAACGAACAGATAAAAACACACACATCACCTTTCCCTTTCTTTCACTTGTCTTTTCCTCCTTTATTCTTGTTTTTCGTTTTCTTTTTCCGTTCTTTTCTTTCATTTTCTTTTTTTTTTAAACGATTTCAAAATTTATCCAAGTCGTCAGCTGCTTTTAGACAGCAGAAAAAAGAGTGCTGTTTTAGGAAAAGTCCGATTGCCTGAAGAAAACTTTACATAAAAAGCGCATCATGTCCCTGTTTTATAGTTTTGACGTAAAAATCGAATATGATTTGACATTGAACTGCCGGAGTCAGCTGCTGCCAGGCATTAAGGGAAACACAATGGCAACGTTGTTTTGGAATTAAAATTGATATTGTCATTTGAAGAAGGCTTTACTCTCTCTCTCTCTCTCTCTCTCTCTCTCTCTCTCTCCTCTCCTCTCTCTCTCCCCCCTCCCTCCCCCCCCCCTCCTCCCTCTCTCCCCCCCCTCTCTCTCTCTCTCTCTCTCTCTCTCTCTCTCTCTCTATCCCCCCCAATAGTTCACAGTCCCAGTGGGGTCATCAAGCTATCAAACGTGTTGCTTGAGTCAGTATTGCTTTAAGATATGTCCCAACAGATCAAGACAGCTTTACAAGGTAACTGATACGTTCTTTCGGTCATGCTGTTTCTACCAAACGACAACCTACAGTGCGTATTTGTATCATTCGTTGACCCGTTCAGACTGGTGAGAATTTACCCAGATGCTCATACGTTCAATAATATGACATTTGCTGTTTTAGCGGGCGGAGGAAGGACATGTGCTATTGCCTACGTTGCAGCATTTTGCATGCTTCTTTAACAGACCGGTTCGTCTGGTGCTGTTCTCTGTTCCCGTGTTTGTGTCTGTGTGCATGATGTTTTAGCTGTGTATTCTGAACAGTCGGTTGTAACGCAGATTCGGGGGTAATGATTGTTAAAATGATTTCATTTTGTGGAATGAGGTAGCCTCAAGATGCTGGTGGATGATGGTAGCTGATGGGATTCGGAAGCTTACTGTTTTTACTCGTAGTTTATGTTCAAAGCGACTACATTAGCTTCGGACAACGTTGCATTGTGACACACCTCAGCATGGCATTGCCAGTTCTTCAGAAGCTCCGGCCTTTCAGAAACGATCCTCCAGGGTGCCCGGTGAGCGAAGGCGAGGAAGACAGAGGAAGCCATGGAAACACAACGTCAGGGAGTGGACACGTCTTGATCTGGCAGCAGCGCTAACGGCAACAGAAGACAGAGAAATGGAGAGGACTGTTGCAGAATCGAGGAAGCAGTCGTCCGTTATTCCTGTAACGCAGAAAAAAAAAATAGCCATTTCCTGGGCTAAAAGAAAAGGAAAAGAAGAATAAAAGACAATCACCCGCTCGATGCGCTCGTAAGGGCCGTTATCTCATTCGAATAGGTGATAAACTTCATCTACACGCTGAACAGTTCAGCTGTTTAAACTTCAGATGGTAAAACGAGGGGAAACACGTTTTTGTGTTTGCTCACGCTGCGATTTTTTCTTCTTCCTTTTTTTTTCTTTTTTCTTTTTTTTTTTTTAATAGGGCCATGCTTGTGATGTGTGCATGCGTGCTGACACGTGTGTCCAGTATAACACGATGGGGGTGTACATTTCCCATTGTGACCCAGTACGACGTTTCAATCTGGCAATACTTTATTCCGATTCCTAGCTACCAGGCTACAACAATCATTATGAAAGGACCTGTTGCTGAGATACTCTTCAATAAGTTTGTGTCCCATCCCTCCCGTCTTGTCCCTCTCTCTCTCTCTCTCTCTCTCTCTCTCTCTCTCTCTCTCTCTCCATCTCTCACACACTCACACACACACACACACACACACACACACACACACACACATTCACATACACACGAGCTCTCTTTCTCTCTCTCTCTCTCTCTCTCTCTCTCTCTCTCTCTCTCTCTCTCTCTCTCTCTCACACACACACATACACACACATGCGCGCGCGC
Organism: Conus betulinus; assembly: GCA_016801955.1. Classification (NCBI taxonomy): domain Eukaryota; kingdom Metazoa; phylum Mollusca; class Gastropoda; order Neogastropoda; family Conidae; genus Conus; species Conus betulinus. Next base: position 95,158 of record JADBJO010001381.1, on the reverse strand, counting down.
ACGCACACACTCACACTCACGCGCACACACACGTGCGCGCGTACGCACGCACACACACACACACACACATACATACACACACACACACTCTCTCTCTCTCTCTCTCTCTCACACGCATACACACGCACACGCACACACCCACACTCACACACAGGCGC
>JADBJO010001381.1:65000-77500 GCA_016801955.1 Conus betulinus | reverse complement strand
CCTCCGTCCCTCCCTCCCTCTCTCACAAACCATTACTCTGTGAAGTCTTCAAATCTCCCTCTACTCTGCCTACCGACTTGTGTGGAGGACAAGCAGGGGCTGCCAACAGCCTAATGATGCGCCTGATTCCGTTAAGACGGTTTGCCCTGCACTTCCTATTGGAAGGCTGCGGCGGCTTCGCTCGGGCTGACACAGGACTTAGAAGACAGCTTGTTATCGATTTTGTCGGGGGAGGGTGGCGGGGGGGGGGGGGGGACTTTCTGTTTCTCATTCTATTGGTGTGTATGCCTGTCAGTCTGAGTGCTTTTCTTTTCATTGTCTCAAGCTATGGCTCTCTCTTTATATATATATATATATATATATATATATTTTTTTTTTTTTTTTTTTTTTGGGGGGGGGGGGGGGGTCATGATGATGATGGTAATGAATACTTTATATAACGCCTATTCTCGGCTAGACGCTAAGCTCTGAGCGCTTTACGATCAACACTCGTTTACACCACGGGCTGCCTACCTGGGTAGTGCCGACTGAAGAGCTGCCAGCTGGCGCTTCATTCAGTCGTTTCCCGTGTCATCCAGTCAGTATCGTTCAATATCGGGGGGGGGTCTCGTCAGGTTTCCTTGCTTCCTTCATTCTTTCCGTTTCTCACTCAGGGTGCATGCTCTGTGTAACGTGTTATCCATACCCACGGCCAAACTGGCCTTACTCTTCCGAATGTTGGTGATGGGATTTTAAGTGTGTGCAAGCGTTCACACACACGGAACCTCGGTTTACAGCCTCATTCGAAAGGGGATGTATGGGAAAATGGAGTCAGAACCAATGTTAACGTCCGAGGAAAAATCCCCCCTGTACCGAAACGCCCCGGCGGAGTTCGAACCCGCAACCCCAGAGGGATCAGCCAGGATTACGAGTTTGGCGCTCTACCCAACTGAGCTATTCCGGCTCATGTTTGTGAGTGTTTTTTTTTTTTTTGTGAATACTGATTACTCTAAGACTGTCGCAGCGTTGGTGTCACATCATTGGCTGTCTGGTTGTTCTCGCTCTGTCTCCACCACCACCCCCCCAACCCCCCCCCCCCCCCCCCCCCCCCCCCCCCCCCCCCCCCCCCCCCCCCCCACCCCCCCCCCCACCCCCCCCCCCCCCCCCCCCCCCCCCCCGAGCCTCCATCCCCATTCTGACCTTTACTTATCCGTCTCCCTCCTCTCCTCCCCCCTCCCCCTCTCTCTCACTCTCTCTCTCTCTCTCTCTCTCTCTCTCCATTAAACACACTGCACAGCCTACTCAGTTTCCCCAGCCCCTGCACCACTAGGGCCCATGGACAAGGACAAGCAGGGCAGCCCAGGGAATGCGGAGTGGTCGGTCAGAGGTCCGTTTCTCCGGTAGAAACGCATTCCCGGAGCGAGCGGGGATGACCCTGGGAATACGTTCCCCTACTTGGTGGCCACGATGTCAGCGTGTAAACTGAGGGAGAGAGAGAGAGAGAGAGAGAGGAGAGTGGGAGGGAGGGGCGGGAGGGGAGAGACAAGACAGACCTGGAGAGACAGACGGACCCGAGAGAGAGACAGACAGAGGCAGACCAGACAAACCGACCCCCCCCGACGGATAGCACCCAGATCGCTGAAATTGAAACAAATGAAACACACTTAACTCTTTGACCCCAGCTTCTGGTTCCTGTGCAAACCCGCGTTCATACTCGCCCCACAGGACAGACCGACCCATTGTGTTTCAAGGCTTGGAGAGGACCAGGGACGGAGCGGAAAAATTATGCTGTCATTATCATGCACTAGAAATTAGCAGGTTTCCTGTGAATTTGGCAGGGTGGTATTATGGTCGCAGAGCTTTCTTGGTGTTGACTTTTCCGTTCCGCCGTGGCTCCTTTTTTTTTGTCGATTTTTTTGCCTATCAGGCCGTCCTACTCGGGGATCCAGTCAAAACCCACTGTGTGAAGGCTGTCGTGTCGGGATTTCCTCCTTTTATTAGACACAGCCTTTCAATCGGAAATGACGAGTGGGAGTTTATTTGTGAGGCAAGAACAAGAGTGAGAGAGGGGGGGTGGTATTAGAGAAGAAAGAAAAGCGAGAGGAGGAAGAGAGAGAGAACGCCGAGATCGAGAGAGCGTGGTTGAGGGAGGGACGATAGATTCTTTTAAAACACAAGGATGATGAGTCTTACCTAGTATGAGGGATCGTGAATCTAAAATAAGAAGAGATGAGAGTAACTATAAGGGAGAGTAGAATCAAGCATCCGCGCAGAGTATGAGAGTATGAGAAGAAGAAGCAGATAAAAGACTATGAGGATTAGAAGGTGGAGGAGAGGCAGTAAGAGGAGAGATACGGAGCGGACAGACGAGAGAGTAAGACGAGCGAGAGTAGAAGCGAGGCGCTTTGGTGGTCTCTTTAAAAATATTAATCATCACGCGTCCTTATGATATGGATGAATGACATTAGTGTATGGTTGCGCGCGCGCGCGCCGCGCGTGGGTGCGTGTGTGGGGTGTGTGTGGGTGAGTGTGTGTGGTGTGTGTGCGGGGATAGCGCGTAGAACAAAACTGAAAATACAAATGTGGAATGAATAACCCATTGCATCATTTCTTGCAAAACAGGTCGTGTGAACCAGAGTCCTACGATTACGTATTACCAACATCTCTCACCCTCTCCTCTCTCTCTCTCTCTACGCGGTCCTCTCCTCTGTCTGTCTGTCTTTGTCTGGCTCTGTCTCGTCTGTTATGTATGTATCTTCTATATCTATGTCTCTGTATTGTGATCTCTCTCCTCTCTCTCTCTCTCCTCTCTCTCTGTGGCATTTGTCTCCGTCTCTGTCCCTCAGCTGTCTCTGTCTGTCTGTCCTGTCTGTCTCTCTGTTTCTGTCTGTCTGTCTGTCTCTGTCTGTCTCTCTCTCTCTCTTCTCTCTACTCTCTCTCTCTCTCTCTCCCCCTTAAGGACAGTTAAAAGAGAGAAGAAGAAAGTGATAGATAGAAGGATAGAAATATCGGGAACGACAAAGAAAGAAAAAGACATAAGACAGAAAATAGAAATAAAAAAACAAGGACAGGGATAAATAAGAAAGAAGTTCGTCCTTAACGTAAAACAAAAATAAGGGAAACACTTGCGATTTATTTGCAGATTTACATAAAAAAAAGAGAAGTACGTGGTATTCTTGTTAGAAAATTGCTTTTACTTTCTTTCCATCATAAACGAAACAGCCTGTACTTCGTTCGCTGGCCCTTGCATTGTCGTGTTGATAGGTTTGAGCCTTCGAAGGTCTGTGCATAAACAAAAAGCTTGCGCGATCAAGATTGAACTTTCTTGAGAATGTTTTGTACGCAGATAACGATGTTCAGAATGATCCGTTTCGGCAGTATGTTGAACGCCTATAAATGTCTGCATTATTGGAATTGCAGAAAGTAAAGTTCACTTCAGTTTCCAGAACCCTTTAACCTGCGACATAATAGGTAGCTTCTGTTCTGCTGAATCCTGGAGTGACTTTCAAGAACATTAATGTTATGTAGTCATCCCCAAATTGACCAAGAGTAATATAGTGTTTTGTTTTTTAAGGATTTTTTTTATCGATTATATGTGAAACGCTAGAACTATTTTGTGTAAATCATGCTATCCCGAATTTAAAAAAAAAAAGGAAAATTGATGTCTGCTGTAAAACGTGTGTTCATGCTCTAAAACGTGCCTTCACATCAAATCAAGCTCATATTCTAATATATTGCTTTTGTTCCAATCTGATTTTCACTCAGAAGAATTTTGTTTGAATCAACCCAGACCAGTGCTTATGCATTTTGTGTACAGTTAAATACCGTAGTGGAGGTTTGAACGTTTTTCCTATGGTGTCAGTGATGGGAAACACAGATTGCATTTATTTTGCAACAGAACGGTTCCGTAATTGAAATCAGACTGACTGCTTGTCCAGTATGCATTTAGATTAAGAATGAACGTTGTTGTCATATATAGAAAGAGACAATTTCGTGTATACACAAACGTTTCTACGGTGTTGAATATCACCCAAAGAACGAGCGTGCGAGCGAAAGAGAGAGAGCGAGAGTGAGAGGGAGGGAGACAAAGAGAGAGGACAGAGACAGACAGGAGAGACAGAGAGAGAGAGAGAGAGGAGAGAAGAAGAGGAGAGAGAGAGAGAGACAGATACAGAAGAGAGATTTTCTTTTATGCCATGAGGCTTTTCGAAGGAGAGATAGATCACAGAGAGTTTTTGTATGGGGCTTTTCGAAGTTGATACTGAAAAGTTTGGTGGAAAGGAAAACAGGCTATAGGCAAATGTTGTACCAAGTATAACTTAGGTAGTGGGATACTCCAAGCAGTTCTACACAGCACTAATGCTTTCCTATGACGGTTTCGTAAGACAAACGCTCTACAATGGATCAGAAAAATACCCAAGCTGTGTTTAAAAAGCTTTTATCTTACACAAATTTTTTACAGGGCTTGCTGTTGGGAAAAAAGCACTGAATGGAAAAAACAGTTTGAAACAGGCATAATATTCCATGGCACTTCGGTAGGGGGTGAAGTTCTTAGTCATATATCACCGAATTATAAATCAGGGAAAAAACCCACTCTAAATGGAATTTCCGACGAGAGAGGAGAGAGACGAGAGAGAGAGAGGAGGAGAGAGGAGGAGAGAGAGCGGAGAGGATGGAGAAGGGGAGGAGAGAGTGGAGAGGAGAGGAGGGAGGGAGAGACGAGGAGGGGGGACGAGAGAGAGAGAGAGGAGAGAGAGAGGAAGGGAGAGAGAGGAGGAGAGACGAGGGAGAGAGAAATTAACGAACGTTTTCAGGGTACCTATCATGTTGTGTGTGCTGTGTGGGTTGTTGTGTTGTGTCGTGTTGTGGTGTGTGGTTGTGTTTAAGAATGTGTGTGGGTGTTGTGTGTGATGTTCTTTCCTTTAAGATGATATTTAGACTGTATATTGTGTGAGTGTGTGTGCAGCTCCTAAGTGGTGAGTTGGTGCATTGATGCCAGGATAGGCACCATGGTATGTTGCGTGCAGCTCTCAAGCCTGGTTGCGTGAAGGAGATGGATAGGAGGGGGGGGGGTGGGGGGGGGGGGGGGTTGGGGGGTAGAGAGGATGAATGCTGCTGGTAAAATCGGCGATGAATGAGCCGAGCTTGTTATTGCAGTTGTGGGCACTCTGACTCTACTCCTTGCCCGTGTCCCTTTTAATCCAACTGCCGGTTTGACAGCCAAGTTTGTAGCTGGCTCCTCGGGGGATGTCTGCATTTGGGCACATGCGCCACCAACATGGGAGGGAAAGAAAGAAAAGAAAGAAGAGGATGACTGGAAAAAAAAAAAAGGGAAGGAGGAGAAGGGGAAGGAGGAAAGAAAGACGGAGAAAGAAAGGAGAAAGAAAGAAAGAAGAAACCAATGTAAGAAAGAAAAAAAACAAGAATTAAAAAAAGGAAAAAAGAAAGAAAAAAAGAAAAGAAAGAAATCGAGAAAGAAAACGAAAGAAAAAAGTAGGAAATAGGAAAAAGAACACCTGCTTGAAAAAAAGGATGGAAAAAGAAGGAAAGGAGGAAAAAGAAAGAAGAAGAAGAAAGGAAAGGGAAGAAAAAAGAAAGAATGAAAGAAAAGAAAGAAGAAAAAAAAAAGGAAAAAGAAAAAAGGAAAGAAGAAAGAAAAAGAGAGGAAGCAAAGAAGAAGGAAAGAAAGATAGAATTTAGAAAGAAAAAAGCTGAAAAAACAGAGAAGAAAGTAAAAAAAAAAGAAAAACCGCAACCCCAAAATCTCAAAAAAAAAAGGGCAAGAAAAAAAAAAAAAAAAAGGAAAAAGAAAGAAAAAAAAGGGAAAGAAATAAGGACTCCCCCCAAAAAGAGCCCACCAAAAGGAAAAGGACAGAAAAAAAAAAAGGAAAGAAAGAAAGAAAAGAAAGAAAAAAAAAGAAAGAAAAAGAAAACAAAAAAAGAGAAAAATAGAAAGAAAGAGAAAGAAAGGAAAGAAAAAGAAACACTGAAAACGAAAGAAATAAAAAGAAAGAACAAGAAAAGAAGGAGAAAGAAAGGTTAGAAAGAAGGAAAAAAAAAGGAAAAAGAAAGATAAGAAGGAAAGTTAGAAAAGAACGAAAGAAAAGAAAGAAAGAAAAGAAAAAAGAAAGAAAGAAAAAGAAAGAAAAGAAAAGAAAAGAAAGGAAAAAGATAAGAAAAAGAAGGACATGCTGAAAAAAAACGGGAGAGAAGGCTAGAATGAGAAGGAAAGCTAGAAAGAAAGAGGACAAAGAAAAAAAAAAAGAAAAAAAGAAAAAAAAGAAAAAAAAAGAAAGAAAGAAAAGAAAAACCAGACCCAAGAGATGCTATTTTAAGGTGACTGATTTTTTCCCTACGAGTTAAAAGAATCAAGTCGTTGTGTTTTGTGGAGGAGAAGAGAGGAAGGAGAGGAGAGGGGGGGACTCTGGCTTGCGGCACTGTGTTTAGATAGATAGAGAGACAGACAGACAGACAGACAGACAGGTAGGTGGTTAACTGGCTAGCGAGCTAGCTAGATCGATAGACTTGTGTATGTGTAGCTACCTAGCTGGATAGATTTGTGTAAGTGTATGTGTACGTGCATGCATGTGTGCGTGCCTCTGTATGTGCGTGTGTGTGTGTGTGTGTGGTGTGTGTGTGTGTGTGTGTGTGTGTGTGTGTGTGTGAGAGGAGAGAGAGAGAGAGAGAGGAGAGGAGAGAGAGAGGAGTGTGAGTGAGTGAGTGGTGTGTGTGTGTGTGTGTGTGTGTGTGTGTGTGTGTGTGTGTGTGGTGTGTGTGTGTGTAACTGTAGAGGAGAGAGAGAGAGAGAGAGAGAGGAGAGAGAGGAGAGAGAGAGAGAGGAGAGAGAGAGAGAGAGAGAGAGAGAGAGTGTGTGTGTGTATGAGGTAGAGAGAGAGTGTATGTGGTGTGTGCGTGCGGGTGTGAGTGTGTGTGTGGGGACGGGGGAGGGGGGGGGGGATGTATGGGCGTGGGCTTGGGTGTATTGTATGTATGAAATTTATCTTGTTGATTGCAGATTTTTTCCGAAATGTTACGTTTACCCTGCTGCTGTGGTCGGTTTCAGTGGACTAGATATGGGGGGGGGGTGGGGGGGGGGGGGGGGGGGGGGGGGGGGGGGGGGGGGAGAGAGAGAGAGAGAGAGAGAGGAGAGAGAGAGAGAGAGAGAGAGAGAGAGGAGAGAGAAGAGACGAGAGAGAGAGAGACAGAGAGATATTTCATGGAGTTTCGATGTGAGGTGAATTCAGGCGGAAAATGAAACAAAAGTATGATTACTGCGCCGGACAAAAGGGGACAGACAAAATGTAGGAGATAAAATATGATTATTGCGCCGGACAAAAAACGGACAGACAAACGTAGAAGACAAACTATGATTATTGCGCCGGACGATAGGGACAGACAAATGGAGAAGACAAAGTATGACTATTGCGCCGGACAAAAACGGACAGACGAATGGAGAAGACAAAGTATTATTATTGCGCCGGACAAAAGGGACAGACAAATGTAGAAGTGAAAGTATGATCATTGTGCCGGACAAACAATGGAGACACAAGTGTAGAAGAGAAAGTATGATTATTGTGCCGGACAAAATGGACAGACAAATGTAGAAGAGAAAGTATGATTATTGCGCCGGACAAAAGGGACAGACAAATGTAGAAGAGGACGTATGATTATTGCGCCGGACAATGGGACAGACAAGGGTAGACAAAGAAAGGATGATTATTGCGCCGGACAAAAGGGACAGACAAATGTAGAAGAGAAAGTATGATTATTGCTCCGAACAAAAGGGAACAGACAAATGTAAAAGAGAAAGTATGATTATTGCGCCGGACAAAAGAGACAGACAAATGTAGAAGAGAAACTATGATTATAGCGCCAGGCAAAAATGGACAGACAAATGTAGAAGATAAAGTATGATTACTGCGCCGACAAAAGAGACAGACAAATGTAGAAGAGAAGGTATGATTATTGCGCCGGACAAAAGGGGACAGACAAAGTGTAGAAGAGAAAGTATGATTATTGCGCCGGACAAAAGGGACAGACAAATGCAGAAGAGAAAGTATGATTATTGCGCCGGACAAAAGGGACAGACAAATGTAGAAGACAAAGTATGATTATTGCGCCGGACAAAAGGGACAGACAAATGTAGAGAGAGAAAGTATGATTATTGCGCCGGACAAAATGGACAGACAAATGTAGAAGACAAAGTATGATTATTGCGCCTTACAAAAGGGACAGACAAATGTAGAAGAGAAAGTATTATGAATATTGCGCTGGGACAAAAGGGACAGACAAAAAGGGTAGAAGAGAAAGTATGATTATTGCGCCGGACAAAAGGGACAGACAAATGTAGAAGAGAAAGTTCGGTTATTGCGCCGGACAAAAGGGACAGACAAATGTAAAAGTGAAAGTATGATTATAGCGCCGGACAAAAGGGACAGACAAATGTAGAAGACAAAGTATGATTATTGCGCCGGACAAAAGGGACAGACAAATGTAGAAGACAAAGTATGATTATTGCGCCGGACAAAAGGGACAGACAAATGTAGAAGAAGAGAAGTATGATTACTGCGCCGGACAAAAAGGGACAAACAAATGTAGAAGAGAAAGTATGATTATTGCGCCGGACAAAAAGGACAAACAAATGTAGAAGACAAAAGTATGATTATTGCGCCGGACAAAAAGGACAGACGAATTGCACGAGAAGAGAAGCGATTAATCATTCTTCGAATTTATGGTCCTGAATGTTGTTTATTGCGCCTGAAGAAGAACAAAGAGGTCGAAAAACGCGTTGTGTTTTGTCCTGTAATTGGTTTGTCCCTTTCGTCTGGCAGAATGATGAGACTTTGTCTCCCTAAATTCAAGGGAGATAGTGTCAGTGTCAGTACTTAAGCCTTACAAGTCAGTCTTCACTACGCCCTATCTGCAAAGCCAGAGACCACAAACATCGTTAACCGTTTCTGATCGATGTCAACCCCGTAAATGCATCATTGTGATAATCACTCTAACTTCAAATAATTAACAAATGGAAAAGGAGAGGTTGGAGAGGAGGGAGGGGGGGGGGGGGGGGGGGGGGGGGGGGCAGATCGGCTGCGTCACGCAACAATTACGAATGACAGTCAGTCTCACAACAGCACATCTGGGGATCGATTGGCAGCGTTCGCTTTGAAGGGGGTGATCGATGGAGGTCTTGTGACGCCGGGGGTGAAGGTGTTCCCATTGATCACTGTGGTGTCACACACACACAGGGCGAGCTGCCTGTGCCGGCATCTTCCTGCCTGTCTGCAGGGCTCTCCAGCAAGGATTAAACTGTTAGTTCACGCTGCCGTTAGCGGTGGGGTGGTGTGTGTGTGTGGGGGGGGGGGGGGGGGGGGGGGGGGGGGGGGGGGGGGGGGGGGGGGGGTGGGGGGAAGAGAGAGGGGACAGGATGGCGGAAGGAAGATAGGGGAGAGATGTAGTGTGCATATCTGTCTTCTGTTCCCTTCTCCGTCTGTCTGCATTGTCTGTCTGCCTGCCTGTCTGTCTGCCTGTCTGTGTATGCCTGTCTTTTTTCTCTCTCTCTCTGTCTCTCTCTCTCTCTCTGTCTGTCGCTTTCTCCTCCCTCTCTCTATCACTCTCGTCTCTGTCTCTCTGTCTCTGTCTCTGTCTGTCTGTCTGTCGCTTTCTCTTCCCTCTCTCTCTCACTCTGTCTCTGTCTCTCTGTCTCTGTCTCTCTCTCTGTCTCTCTCTCTCTGTCTCTCTCTCTCTCTTTCTCTCTGTCTCTCTGTCTCTCTCTCTCTCTCTCTCTCTCTGTCTCTCCGCTCCCCATCCTTTAGCACTGGCACACTTCATAATAAAAGAAGACATGTTCTCCAACAAAGCAAAGTTATGTCAGCATACCTTGTCGGTCTCCATCGCAGCAACAACAACCAGAGCAGTCGAGCTGCACTAACACTGCACGTGCACTAGGTACCTCGTCATTCTTGGCGTGCCCCGAGTAATCGTACGTCACCCCCCTCCCCCCCCCCCCCCCCCCCCCTCCTTGCGTGCCCCCTCCTCTGTGTGTTGATGAAAAACGTCCCTGACTATTCCACCGACGACCTGCCAACACTGGGTCTCTGGCTCTTCTACTTGACTACCACTTCACTCGTTACATGTCGTCGTCACAACCTTTGGCAGCCAGATTCTTTATTACAGTCTGGTACAGCCACGTTTGCCATATTATGGCGTTACAACGTGTACAAGCACGTTCATTACATTCTGGCGGTTACAACGTGTTACAAGCACGTTCATTACATTCTGGCGGTACAACGTGTTACAAGCACGTTCATTACATTCTGGCGGTACAGCGTGTTATAAGCACGTTCATTACATTCTGGCGTTACAGCGTGTTACAAGCACGTTCATTACATTGCAGCGTTACAGCCTAGTGCAGCTACAGTCATCCCACTGTGATGTTACCATTTTATTCGATCATATGTGTCTCGTTCTGACGTTACGTCATAATGCAACCGCATTTATCACGTTCTGCGTTGCAACCTAGTACACCTGCATTCATATATTCTGATGTTACAAACCCATTCGTCACATTCTGACGTTACGCCGTTAACGCAAACGCATTTGTCACATTCTGCGTTATAGCCTAGTACATCTGCATTCATTATATTCTGATGTTACAAACCCATTCGTCACTTTCTGATGTTGCGATGGAAAGAAACCGCATTTGTCACATTCTGTTGTTAGACCCCGATACAAGTGCATTTTTTTTTTTTTATCCATTCTGGCGTTACAATTTATTACACCTTTACATTTTTTTCAGTGATGTGTTACAACTGTATGTGTCACGTCCTGGTGTTACAACCAGAGGGAACCACATTTGGGACATTTGTCACATCCTGGCGATTAAAACCTGCTACCATCACATGTGTCACATTTTAGCAGCACAGCTTGGAATAAAACACGTTCGTTACATCATGGCGTTGCAACCTAAGACAACTATATTCGCCACACTCAAGCGTTACACAGCCTACAGCCACGTTACTGATATTCAGACGTTACAACACATTCTTTAATTTTTGAATGTTACAACCAGTAAAACGACATTCGTTACGTCCGGGGTTATAATATTTTCAGCCATTTTTTCACATCCTGGCAATGCATTGTGCTGACGAACGAAGTCAGGTTTCTCTTCCTAGTTCTAGTAGTACTGCTGCAAACAGTGTGATAGCGATCACACGTCGTTTCGGCTGTGCGTCATGGCTATCCTTTCTGTCATCTTCAGTCATTCTTCATAAGTAGGGGATGAATGAACATGAAAATTGTGAAATGGCAGTATCGCCGAAAATTTGGCTCACAGAGTTTTGCGTATAACGGTACAGCACGCGCCAGAAAACGTGTGCTCGTGTGTGTGTGTGTGTGTGTGTGTGTGTGTGTGTGTGTGTGTGTGTGTGTGTGTGCTCGCGCGCGCCAGAAAAAAGCGTGCGCTCGTGTGTGTGTGTGTGTGTTGTGTGTGTGTGTGTGTGTGTGTGTGTGTGTGTGTGTGTGTGTGTTTAGAGAGAGAGAGAGAGAGAGAGAGAGAGAGAGAGAGAGAGAGAGAGAGAGAGTGTATGTGTGAGTACGCGCGCGCGCGCGCGAGCGAGCGCGTGTGCGTGCCTGTGTGTGTGTGTGTGTGTGTGTGTGTGTGTGTGTGTGTGTGTGTGGGTGGTGTGTGAGAGAGAGAGAGCGAGCGAGCGAGAGAGAGAGAGAGAGAGTGCGTGTGTGGATGGGTAGGTGGGGACGCGTGCTTTGTGTCCACCTTTCTACAAATGGAGAAGGAAATGAACGTGATAGGTCGCGCTTATCGAACAAGGAACTTTTAAGGTTAATATGAACAAAGAAACAAAAAGTCCGATCGGTAGTTGGTCTGACATGTATACATCCATTCAAACGAGGCAGCCAGCATTCTGAACATGAACCTGATTGAATACAGTCAGCAGCAGCAGCAGCGCGGTACCGTGGAAATGATTGAAGAGAAAGGTCAACCTACCAGCCTAAGAAAAGGTATCAAACATGTTTATACATGTGTTACCGACTGTCGTTCATTGAAGAGAAAGATCAAACACGATATGGCGACGATAGTGATGTTAATGAGCAAAGAAGAATAGGGAGACTGAAAGAAGGAGACGAAGGAGAGAAGGAGATGAAGGATGAAAAGGTTGTAAGACAACAAGAAAAAAAAGGGAGAATTATGAGATAGTATTTTCATCAAAGTAGTCCTTACCACTGTCACTACAGGATGGTTGCTACTGCTATCCTGCTACTACTCTACTACTGCTGTTACTACTATTACTACTACTACTACTACCTACTTACTGCCTCTGCTGCTGCTGCTGCTACTATTACTACTACTGCTGCTGTTGCTGCTGCTGCTACTACTACTACTACTACTGCTACCCCATCACCACCACACTACTACTACTACTACCACCACTACTACTACTACTACTACTACTACTACCTCTACTGCTACATCTGCTGCTACTACCACGCCTGAATGGGGCATTCTG
>JADBJO010001381.1:35000-37500 GCA_016801955.1 Conus betulinus | reverse complement strand
GGGGGCGCTCTGGGGGGGGGCTCTGGGGGGGCGGGGGGGCTGGGGCGGGGGGGGGGGGGCGGGGCTGGGGGGGGGGGGGTGGGGGGGGGCTGGGGGGCTCGGGGGGGCTGGGTGGGGCGGGTGGGCGGGGGTGGCGTCGGTGGGGGGGGGCGGGTGGGGGGGGCGGGTGGGGGTGCGCGGGGGGGGGCGGGGGGGGGGGGGTTAGGGGGCTCTGGGGGGGGCGTGTGGGGGGGATGGTGGGGCGGGGGGCGGGGGCTGGGTGGGTCAGGTGGTGGGTGGAGGTGGTGTGGGGGTGGGGGGGGGGGGGGGGGTGGTGCGGGGGGGGGCTGGCGGGGACTGGGCGGGGGTCGGGGGCTGGTGGGGGGTGTCGGGCGGGCGGGTGGCGGGGGTGGGGGGGGTGCGGGGGGCCGGGGGGGGGGGGGCGGTGGTGGGCGGGCCCGGCCGGCGTCGGGGGTGGTGGCGCAGGGGGGGTCGGGGGATGGGTCGGGGGGCGGTGGGGGGGGGGGGGGGGTGGTGGGGGGGGTGGCGTGTTGGGGGGGTTGGGTTGGGGGTGGGGTGGTGTGGGGAGGGGGTCGTCGGGCGGGGGGCAAGCAGGACCGGGGGCTGGGGGGGAAAGGGGCGGAGAAAGGGATCCGGCGTCGGGGGGTCGGGGGAGGAAGAGCCTCGGAAGGGAGGGCGAGTGGGTCACATCGGGGGGATCGGCGGGGGCGGTCGGAAGAAGGAGGGAGGGAGGGGGCGAAGGGGGGGGGTGGGCTCGGAGTGGAGGGCGGGGGGGGGGGGGGTCGAGGGGGGGGGGGGGGGGGGGGGGCGGCGGGGGGAGGGCGAAAGTCAATTCAGGAGCGCGGGGCCGCTGGGGCGGTCGCCTGGCGGTGTGTGGTCGTGGCGGGGGGGGAGGAGCCGTCGTGCGGGGGTGGAGGTTTGGGCGATGGGGGGGAAAAGGGGGCTGGGGGGCGGGGGTACCCGTTGCTTTTAAAGTTTATTAAAATAACCCTTTCAGCGTGTATGTTTTGTCGTGTGATAACTCCAACTAAAGTGTAGCCTTTTCCGTCGCTTTCACACTTTTTCTCTACTTTTTTTTTTTTTTCGTGAATCTTTACAGTTACATTCTTTCAGTTCTTCGTTCTCATTTTTTTGGTTGCACTCTCTCTCTCCCTCATCGCGGTTTGCGTTCAGTTTGTTGCTCTCTCTCCCGCTCGTCCTTCCTCCTTTCTCTCTCGTCTCCTCTCCTCCTCCGTCCCGTCTCTCCTTCTCTCGTGCCTCCTCGCTCTCTCTCTGCGGCACTTCTCTCCTCTCTCTGCGTCGCTTCTCCAGTCTCCTCTGTCGCGCTCGCTTCTCTCCTAACTGCGCCCGCCGCGCCGCTCACTCACACACACACACACACCACACACACACACACACACACACACAGACACACACACACACACACCCCCCACAAACCCCCCCACACCACACACACATACAACATTACACACACCACCTCGCACAGAGCAGAGAGCGAGAGACAGGAGACGAAGAGAAGAAGAGCGAGCAGAGGATAGACCACAACAACACAGGAGGTTTTTTCACTCTTCCCCCAAACACACACTCCTTCCTAGGTCACTTTGCTTGTCTCAGGCTCCAAACAGGTACTCGCTCGCGGTACTACTACAAAAAAGCGACCTGTGCAAGGTAACAGGAACAGGAAGCATGACAAACGCATGGAATACAATCGACCTATACCCATACACAACATGGGCCGCCCACAGCTCCCCACCCCCTCACAGCGGGTGCCATATACTGAATGGCGAATGTGTGCTCTGCTTTGAGTGAGTAGTGACAAAGGTGGAGGAGGGGGGTGGGGGGGGTTTTCCATGTATGTTTGGGTGGGGACAAGTGCCTGTGCGTCGGCGTTATGGAAGTCTGTATGGGTAGTATAGAAGTCCCAGCCGTATTTATAGTAACGCTACTATAGTAGGACCGGCTAGTAGCTAGTATAGTTGGTAGTTAATTGTGTCTGTTTCATCCCGAACTTTCAAAGATGACCATGACTTCATCTGAGATGGCGAGATGCTGAGTTCTGGGTCCGCCGGTGGCTGGAGTTAAGGTACGTTTACGAACGATATGATGATGAATCGATGAATGATGATGATGATTAATATGATATGAGTTGTTGTGTCTTGGTGTGTGTGTGTGGGTGGTGTGTGTGTGTGGTGTTGCGTGTGTCTGTTGAAATTGCGAGCGCGCGTCCGTGACTGTGCCATGCAATGGGTGGTAAGTACATATACTTGTATATGGGTGTGAATAGGTATACACCCCGGATTGCATAGATGAAAATAATGTGGTGATTGTGCGCGCGCCACCCGCATGCTTGCTGTGGGATTCCCAATCCACCATCCACACTCCCACCCGCACCCCCACCTCCTCCACTTCATCTATTCACCTCACGGCCCATCCTCCACCTTCCTCCACCCACCTTCATCTCTTCCTTCACCCCACGCATACACCTCGCCTCCGGCGCGCG
>JADBJO010001381.1:15000-22500 GCA_016801955.1 Conus betulinus | reverse complement strand
GTAAACAATACATTTTCGAATAAACAATAATGGGCATTCAGATAACATAAACGACATAACCATTCGTCCATCCTATATCCTGAAAGTGTAATCCATCACTACTGTGAGTAATACTGAGTCTAATACTGTGCGCAAATATTTGCGAATTTGAGTAAATGTTTTGTTTTCTGCAAATATTTGCGAATATAACTGAGTAATACACTGCGTCTTTTAAATGTTTTCTGCAAATATTTGCGAATATTCTTCAAACAGACATAGGATTAGGGGGTGTTTTGAGGAAGGGATCAAGTCGTTTAGGAAATCTTGGAAGGGAGAGCACCACAGCAGAAAATGTTGTTCATCGATTTTGGTATTCTTACACAACGGGCACATCATAGTATCTTCGTCACTGTGAGTGTATTCAATAATTCTGTGCGACTATGTTTAGTAATTTAAAATGTCATTTTTGTTATATAACTCCGTAAATGTCTGTCAATATCAAGCAAAGGGTATACCACAGTTCCTAGACGATTTAAGTGTTCTGTTAAAAAATGATATATACCTGTCTCTATTTAGAATGTGTTCTTTCTGTTTGCTGCATCTGTTATCAGTGAGCCTTTAAATGAAGTCTTTTAAACAAGATACTGATAGTTACAACACATTCATTGATTCAAACAAATCTGAACATTTTCTGGAAAAAAAAATCACGAATAAAAGGTGCTCAACATTTCATACCTAAAGTAAGCAACATCTTGTGAGCCTATGTGGCAATCTTGCTTCATCTATCCGCAGAATTTTTCAACCAGTAACTAATACATCGAAAATGTAAGTTCATTTGTATAGGATATCGACCTGTATCCCGTTTACGAGATCGTTTAATGTTATATGTTGATCTCGTAAAGAATTTTTATAAAGCAGACATGTGAACTTTTTTCTGTCTCATTAACACCTTTATCCATACCGCGTAGGTCAGCTCCAAATGGAATTGGTTTGAACTTGCGCATCAAAATGTTCAGACCCACAGAATAGTTATTGAGCATGTACAATTTTCTTCATACACAAATCAATGCAAGTTTGCTATGCTCATCTGGCCACAGGTGAGAAATTAAGGCTTGTAGTGAAAGAGATGCTAGGATAATTCTAATTATTCATAACGCGCATTGCCTAACCATTCGAAAACCACTTCTTTCTTGCTGCTTTGCATCCTCGTTTTCTAAAAAGCCACAATGCTGCTGTTTTTCCAGATGCATCTTGATTTCAAGCCTTGTAGCTGTATCATGAAGGATATTGTAACTGGGTTTATAGTCTTAAGTGGATTGTCAGATAATAGAGCAAGTGTCTGAGAGAATATGGGCTTCTTCTTCACAAGTCGTCGAGCCATGAACATCACACATAGGCATCCACAGGCAGCAGTCAATGTCAAGTCGTCAAGAGGCAACCCACCGGAGGAGACACTGCACTGCTGCCGAGTCACTTCAGTGGTGTTCAGTGGCGCCTGTTTCTGATCTAACATACGCAGGACACCACCTACTAAGCCCCCTACTGACGACAATAATTGCTTAGTCGCGGAGCCGGCGTGGTGAGCTCTCCTCCGGAGGGCGCCACCACGTCCGTCCAACGACAGCCCCCATGGACTCGCCGATACCGGTGACCCCGACGGAACCAAACCAAGGCCACAGACGTGGAGAGGACATCGAAACTGAGGTCACCATGAGAGCAGGGCATGAAGGGCCACAGAATTTTGAGACTTTTTTTTAATGCTGATCGATGAGAATGAGGATGATTATGATGATGCTACGGATTTCCATTTCGGTCTGAGACTACATGACAGGGCTGTACTCTACGCTTCCTTTCATAATATATCCCGGCGTCAACCAGGGCCGAGAGATACAGACACCTGCAGTGTTGGTCAGGAAATTTGAGCAACACTCTCAGAAACGCATCCATTAAGTGGATGAAACTCGACTGTGTGGTCCCAGTCTTCCCAACTGAGTCCACAGCAAACTCAACTCTGGGTAGGAGCCGGTCGGGGCAGAAAAACCCACATGATTTCTGATGGGATTCGAGAGTCCGCGACGCTAACCACTTCGCCCGGCGGCTGGTGAGAAACGGAATTTTATTCAGTAAGGCCATAGCCCCATTTGAAGGGGGGTGAATTCGCAAATGCTATACAATAATGAACAAAATAAAGAAAACAAAGTCAAAACAAAGACCAGATACCGACATGCTGATAATTATTTCATAGATCAGTGAAGTTGTCATACAGCTGAATAAGGTATTTCAGGTTCTGTTAACAAATCTGCGCGTCTTTGGAAAGCTTTATACAGATATATGGTCAGGTTCTTCATACTGTGTTCATTCTGATTAGACATAAGCAGAGATACACGTAAGAGTCATGGATGTGCAAAAAAACTTACGATGAATATATTCTTTTCTCAGGTCATCGAGAGCAGGAAAGCAAAGTCATATATGTAATTCATCTTCTTTTTGCACTTTGACACATTGGACATGTCAAATCGTTTACAGTATGGTTTTTATATTGATTGCGATGTATTATCATATCAGTGACCCCTAGTCGAAACGTCGTCAAATGTCGCTTGATGTGTCTGTCTACATCCTGTAGAAAATAGCTTTCACAGTTTCGAAAGGATTTAAAAGTCGTGTACCAAGAGAATCTTTCACTTCGTAGTGTACGATCTCAGTTTTGCCACCTATAATCGATCAACCTTTGACGAAATTCAATCAGGAATCTTTTAAGAGGGAGGGAGGAAGAGAGAGAGGGTGAGAGAGAGAGAGAGAGAGAGAGAGAGAGAGAGAGAGAGAGAGAGAGAGAGAGAGAGAGAGAGAGAGAGAGAGAGATGACCACAAAGCGTTCGCAACGTGTTCACGAATCTACAACGATCAAGACTGACATTGTTGTGTAGGTGTTCGGATTGCTTTTGATGAAGGCACATCAAAGTCAGCTGGGGTCGTTTGAGAAAGCTATTGCTTCCTTCATAATCCCGCATCAGTTACGCGGTAATTGTTTGTTTGATACCTGTTTTTCTATCATTTAGGCTTAGGTTAGGCTGCATAGTTGATTTGGTGAAATAAAACTGCTACCTCGTTTTCACATTTCGTGTAGAAAACACTGAAAGGAATGAAAACATGGTAATACAGGAAATGTTATGTTTTGCAAATCCCTGTGCCCTAAAGCTGAATGATGACTAAAATGCTTTTGTTATAAATGGAATACACTATGGAAATTGTCAATTCAACACAGGTCAAGATGGTTTTAACAAAGTACTGCGATACAATGAATTGATATTTGACCCACCACAGAGGTCCAGAGACCATTGTATCATCTTGTTAGGATTAATACACTGATAACCCAGCGTCTCTGATTGATACTGTTGACACTTGCTTCTACAAGAAAAGATTTGGCTCATCTTCCCAAATACTGTTAATGATTAAAGAACAAACTGAATCTAGCCATGGGTTCAGTTAGGACAGGAAAGGAGGAAGAGGTGTGTGTGTGTGTGTGGGGGGGGGGGGGGGGGGGGAGGGGGGGATATATGGGGAACAGACTAAACTGTATCCAACTCTAAAGGGGTGAAGAAGAAATCCAGTTGCTCAGTTTCCTTTGGGAATCGAGAAACTACTTGGAGGCTTTTACGGACTAATTTTCAACGAAATCGCCCGAAAGGAGAGCTGCGTGTCTGATGGGCCTATAGCAGACAGCTCGCCGCCCATCTTCAGACCAAGCAGACAAGACCGAAAAGGGGGGCTGAGTGCCAGACAATTGACATCCATCTTCCCTCCCATCCACATCATCCACATCTCTTTTTTCCATCAGGTAAAGCTCACTCACCACTACCGCCCCTTATAGTAAAGCAGCGAAATGTCGGCTGAAAGGAAGGCGTGGACACTTATGTGTGAAAAGGAGGACTTAAAGGTCATATATAAGTCTTGGAAGAGGGAAATCTCTCTCTCTCTCTCTCTCTCTCTCTCTCTCTCTCACACACACACACACACACACACACACATATATATATATATATATATATATATATATATATATATATATATATATATATATATAGAGAGAGAGAGAGAGAGAGAGAGAGAGAGAGAGTACTTTGAGCATACAGTGTTTACAACGTTGCTGGAATTCCCGTGTTGTCAACACTGACATTATCGGACAGGCTTGCTTGAATATCACAGGGCTCCCAGTCGGTCTGCATAGAGAAACTGTAGATTCCAGTGACAGTTCCCAAGGAAGGTAACAGTTGTCCTATAATCTATGTGGATGGTGTGATAATGTGTGTTTACATTACCTCTTATTAGATTTGATTTGCTTGTTTGTGGATTGGGAAAAAACCTACTTCATGCTGGCTGGCTGGTGTAAGAAATATGGACAGTTTGCGAATGTTTCCCTGTGGTAAAGAAAGTAGTATATGTCGCAAATCTCTTTTATTATAAAGCTGAATGATAACGCAGAACACAGACAGAATAAGACTTTATTTGAGTATAATAGAGCTACATAAATGCAATGAATTTCGACTCGGCAGAGCACTCTGATACCCAAATACCACCATATTACCCTATCGAGATTAACACGTTGATGACCCTTCAGCCTTCAAGTATCACATGTAAATTAGTCTTAGTCTGGATTTCAGTTATAGTACATGATCCCACTTACTTCCTCAAAGACTGAGAAAAAAGCTAGTTTCAAACCGTAGTGACTGAGGGCGGAAAATGAAGCAAAATTTAGAAAGAAAAGGGGGTTAGTTACCGCCACAGATACAGACAAACGGATTACAATGCATTTCAACCTCACGAGTCTTCTTCAAGGCAAAAACAAACAACATTTAAGACAATGAAACCGAAGAACGAGAAACCACTTTTCTTCTCATAATCGGCGCAAAATGGCTGTTGGATGAAAACGAGGCCCTCTGACTGAAAACAAGTTACTGACTGAATGGATCAAGCAGCAGGTCAGGGCAGAACAAAAGGTAAGAAGTTGGGGAGGCTCGAAAGAAGGGAGGGGGGGAACAGGGGGAGAACAGACTAAACTGTATTCATCTGTAAAGGGGCTAACAAAAAAAATTAACCAATTTCCTCAGGAAATTAAACTGTTTAGAGAACCACTTGCAAACAGGCAAGCTAGAGTTATTTTGAAAGAAATGGCCCTGCAAGAGAGCTGCGTGCCTGGTGGCCATATGGCAGACAGGCCTCTGTCGTTCCGCAGACCCAGTAGACAAGAACGAAAGAGAGGGCCGGGTGTCAGACAATTGGGATCCCTCCCGCTCTCCATCCAGATGTGTTGGTTTTTTTTCATCAGTAAGTTTACCTACCGCTACCCTCTGTCACAGTAAAGAAGGGAAGCCCTGGCTCAACGGTAACGGTAACTGCTCGTGTGCTAGAGGAGGATGATGAAAAGACGTGACGGTGGAAGTCTTGGAAGGAGTTGGTTGCTTGAGCTGCGACTACCGACACTCCCCCATATGTCTGCGCCTGTCTCTCAGATCATCTGTCTGTCTGTCCGTCTGTCTGTCGGTGTGCCTGCCTGCTTGCCTGCCCATCTCTCTGCCTGTCTGTCTGCCTTGATCTGCGTCCACCGACATCATCCCGTATGTCTGCTGTCTGTCTGTTTGATCATCTGTCTGTCGGTCCGTCTGTCTGTCTGCCTGCCTGCTTGCCTGTCTGTCTGTCTGTCTGTCTGTTGTCTCTCTCTCTCGCTCTCTCTCTCTCTCTCTCTCTCTCTCTCTCTCTCTCTCTCTTCTCTTTCACACAGGAACAGTAAATTCATCTGGAAACATTGAAGAACATTGTTCTTGCTTTGTTATCCTGTGTCAATGTTTAATGCCCATTTTTCTGTGCTTTCAGATTGAGCTGGTCTGTTCAGCTGATCGAGTGAAATAAAACTACTAATCTGTATTTTCTAACTGGTGCAGAAAAATATGAAAATAGTCTCCATTTGTATAGAAAATGTTATGTTCTGCAAATGTTTGTGATCTTAAGCTGAGTGACGACAAAAAAATAAGCTTTATTAAAAATGCTTGATGTAAGTAAGATTACGAGCAAAAAAAGTATACATTCAACCCCAGAACAAGATTATTGAAAGTGACATAAAGTATTGCAAACGCAGTGACTTCATACTTGATTGACTGTTGACGTCCAAACCATCCATTTTACCTTCTTAGGGTGAAAGCACTGATGACCCAGCCTTATCTTACTTTGATTCTTTATTCTCTGTTTGAAGACAAGATCCTGCTCATGCTAGCAGAGACTGAAAATGGTCGATGACCGAACCAGATCTAGCAGCGGGGGGGGGAGGGGTTCAGACTAGACTCTATCGAACTGTATACGGGCGAAAATAAACGGCCGTTTCCTCGGGGAATCATGAAACTATTGGGAGAACCCCTTGAAAGCAGGCAACACAGACTAATTTTCACAGAAATGGCCTGACAGAGAGCTGCGTGCCTGATTGCCCTGCAGCGGCCAGGCCTCCGCCCTCCTTCAGTCCCGGCAGACAAGAGCGGAAAGAGAGGGCCGGGTGTCAGACACTTCACATCCCTCCTCTACATCTTTTCTCCATCAGCTGAACCCTACGCTAAGCTACCGTCCGTCACAGTAAAGAAGCCCAACGCTGGCTGGTAGGAGCCAAGACTGTGCGCCCTACCCCGTAGGGCGAACTATCGTTGGTAGAGGGAGCAAACGCTCGCGTGCGAAGAGAAAAGGAGGAAAAGGTTATGTGCAAGTCGTGGATTAGATGGAGTCAGCTGCTGTCTGTCTATCTGTCTGTCTGTCTCTCTCTGTCATTGTCACTGTTGAATTAGATTACAATGTTGCTATGTTGAATTGTCGGTATGAATGATATGAGTTGAAATAATGTATGCATGACAAGGACCAAGACTAGGCTTTGGCTTACTTTCTTCTTCCTTAAGTATTAAAGATCAGTCAATCAATCAGTCAATCAGTCTCTGTCTCTCTCTCTCTCTGTCTCTCTCTCTCTCTCTCTCTCTCTCTCTCTCTCTCTCTCTCTCTCTCTCTCTCTCTCTGTGTGTGTGTGTTGTGTGTGTGTGTGTGTGTGTGTGTGTGTGTGTGTGCCTACTCTCTGCCTTTTGCCCACCCTCAGCCAAACGTTCAGTTTCAGTTTAGCAGCCACTTACCACCATATTGATTACTGTTGTACTTGCTAAAGATAGCATTTCGAATATGGTCATACAGTGACGGCACCGAGATGAGGTGTGTGTGTGTGTGTGTGTGTGTGTGTGTGTGTGTGTGTGTGTGTGTGTGTGTGTGTGTGTGTGTGTGTGTTGTGATGATTTCACGCTCCGTCTGTCTGTTTGATATTATTGTGAGATTCCTCTTCATTAAGGGAGGAGAGAGTTGTGATGAGGGAGGAGAAACAAGAAAAGGGGGGGGGGGGGGGACACGGGGGGGGGGGCAAGACGAACGAACAGGAAAAAAGATTCTGTCAGTGTGTTACTGTTTGTGTTTTTCCATTTGTTTCTCTGGGCTGTCTGGCCTTTATTT
>JADBJO010001381.1:0-7500 GCA_016801955.1 Conus betulinus | reverse complement strand
TAGGCCATGGTGAAGCATTGCTCAGAAAGGTCAGCGCTGCCCCTCGCAGTCTGCTAGTGTCGACAGTGCAGGTCAAGTTTCGCAGTCTGCCAGTGTAAATGGTGTCCTGCAACAATATCCATAAAGATGAATACCTTTCAGTGTCAAATCTCTTCATATGAGAGTACAAATCTTCCTTGTAGTATGGCTGGTCTTACATCTTACTTGTTACGATTTGCCTTGCGTGATGGATTCATGACGTTCTCAAACCAACAGTGACTAGATCGTGGAAAGGACGGAGAGAATATGACAGGCGGAATGGTGGCGGGAAACACACACACACACACACACACACACACACACACGCACGCACACACGCACGCACGCACGCACGCACGCACGCACGCACGCACAAGCACGCGGACACGCCCACATACACACACACGCACGCACACACACACACACACACACACACGCACACGCACACACACACATACTCATATTGCCACTTGTTAATCCACATATGAATTATTTATTCACTTATATCATTATATTTATTTATTTACTTCTTTCATTTTGTTTTGTTTTAATTTCTTTATCAATGACAAAATGATTGTACTGTACAGGTTTCTGTAATTCAAAAGTTGTTTTTTGTGGCTTAGCATAAATCCCATGGGGCCAAAGTAAACAGAAAAAAACTGGGAATTCAGAGACAGACAGACCGACAGACAGAGCTCAGAACTCAGAAGACCTGTAGTCGATCGAGGATTGAGATTTTTGGCAGAGCCTGTTCTTTTAGTCTGTCCTTGAGACACACACACAGAGAGAGAGAGAGAGAGAGAGAGAGAGAGAGAGAGAGAGAGAGAGAGAGAGAGAGAGAGTTTCAGCCGACGCTCGTCTCTGATGGTAATATCACATATCTTTCCCTGTACCTCTCAACAAGGCAGTCAAACTGGGGTCTCCCAGTTTTACGGCCTCATTAACATTTGCCTCTGTCGTCTAGAAGAAATGCACGCACAGCGCGAGCGTAGCCAAAGAAATCTATTGCTTTCCTCATTAGTGATACACGATACGTCATTAGACGCTCCGCCACTCCGTGTACCTTCCCTCACGGGCGGACATAAAAGGATACTGTAGGAGGACAGAATGGTGAAGAAGAAAAGAACGTGAAGTTTACACTCGGTTCAAAGGAAGCGCGGGGGTGGCTCACTCACCAGGGCCTGCATTGTTGCGTATAGCAAACC
Source organism: Conus betulinus (assembly GCA_016801955.1). Lineage (NCBI taxonomy): Eukaryota > Metazoa > Mollusca > Gastropoda > Neogastropoda > Conidae > Conus > Conus betulinus. The sequence goes on along the minus strand of JADBJO010001381.1, from coordinate 6,277 downwards.
TGAAACAAACGATGGTTGTCTGTGACTACGAGTACCATGAACAACCTAATCCACGACAACAAAGAAGAAATATCTATGAAAAGAGACAGCCAGTGTCTGATAGCGGACAGCTGTATAGCCTCATTCCAACAGTATTGTTATCTAACTAGCCCACAATGTCTACGTCTCTTACCGATATCCTCAATGAAGCAGTTACCCCAGACAACCCCTGTGGAGCGCTTATAGCAATGACAGTAGAGCCAGGATGAATGTCAATGTGCCTAAGGAACCCAAGGGACACTACTGGTATCTGCTATAAAAAAAAGACTGTACCTTTCAGAATTCCATACCGTAAATTGTATTCACGGAAATCCTAATTTTCTTGAGGAAAAAAAATAATATATTCTATGATAAGTTTCAATAGTTACCTAGGTGGTTTCATTTTTCGCTGATACGACGCCGGGTCAATGAATGTCTACTGAATTGTCAAGATTCCTGTGCGTCGTACAAAGTATTATTGAACGAAAGCGCCCATCGCCGGTAGAAAATAGTCATTTTCAACATTAACAGTATCACAGACGTTTGTCTGGTGCCCCTGCAGATGGGTTCTTCAGTATTGATTTAAGTGTAGTTTGACATTATCCGGAGGACTTTCTTAGAGTCAAAACTGGACAGAGTTTAAAACAGAAAGTATGATCTGAACGTTTCTCTTCATCCCGCCCGCCCTTTACCCCCCAGACCCGAAAAGAAATCGATATTGATACAATATCAGATGTCTGTGTTTAATACACAAGTGTTCTTGTCCAGATAAAAGTACCTTTTTCATGATTTGTTTAACATAAAGATTATCCACACTATCTTTATTTTTTTTTATTATCTTGTAATCTCATTTACTTCACTACAACATCTACATTATCTACCATTCTTTGTTTCACGTCCCTCACCACCACCACCACCACCACCCCCCCCCCCCCCCACACACACACACACACACACACGCACATCATTCCCTCACTTCCCCCACCCTCCTTCAAGTCTAATGACGGTGGGAGGTGGATGGATAGTAAAGCTAGATGTAACGGATTTAGTTCTCGCCAAGCTGAATAAAACCGCGGTTTATGGGCATTCCCTCGGCTCTCGTTTGGTCTGTTTGTTTATGGTCCTCCCCACCATACTGTCCACAATGACTTCGCTTTTACTGTCACTGTCCGTGCGGCCACGTTATTGGCACGTGAATATCGCTGGGATTGGACTGAAGACTTCCCCTGCCCCTTCCTGAGTTTCTGTGTAATTCTCTCCTTCTCTCTGTCTCTCTGTCTTTGTCTGTCTGTCTGTCTGTCTGTCTCTGTCTGTCTGTCTGTCTGCCTCTCTCTCTCTCTCTCTCTCTCTCTCTCTCTCTCTCTCTCTCTCTCTCTCTCTCTCTCTCTTCCAAAACTTTAAATTTTCGTGTAAAACTGCTGGTAAAATGGACTTTTTTTCCCTTCCGCAACATGACAAATGGCAAGATCATTGATTACATAACAAAAGAGTGTAAGTACGGTAAACCTAGAAGTGTATACATGGGAATTCAGGTTGAAATTGACATAAATGAAGTTTTGAAAAGTAAATGCATGAAGTCAGACATAGTGTATGTTGCTTGAAGGCTTAGAGTAAGCGCATCGCATGAAAATTTAAAATGATTATTACCGTCATCGTCACATACTCTGCATGGACCAGCTCATCCAAACATCCTCCCACAAACATGCGGGGTAACATTCCACGCGTTCTGCCAGTCAGAGAGCGTTATTTCGGCACATTGGGAAAAAAAAAAAAAAACAGAAATGGGCATAAGTGTTCGGTTGTTTTGTTTTTGTTTTTGTATCTTTAGCCAATATCTTGTGTCTGTCGAAGATAACCTAGTACATACACGAATATCAGCTTTTAAAACCACATTGTTTATAGTTCATCTTGATTTTTAATCTTTTTTTTTATTTTTGTTTGTTTGTAAAATATCAGTATCACGTTGGACGGGAAGACTCCCAAGTTCTGTAAGCTCTCTTGCGATTGGTAGAAAGGGCCGTTGGATTTCATGTGGTAACCATAAAAACCTTTATACCTGACACGAGGACACGCGCTGAAAGATGGCAAACACATCAAACTTGCCACACAAGGACTGTACGTGAACTGGGTAGTCTATACAGGCACTGGAGCCATACAGAAGAGTTAATGACGACATCAAAGAATAAAAAAGGGCAAGTACTGACGGAACGAAAGAATGTTTGTCTACGTTTCTCGTTGTAAGAGGTTTAAACTCTCTCTCTCTCTCTCTCTCTCTCTCTCTCTCTCTCTCTCTCTCTCTCTCTCTCTCTCTCTCTCTCTCTCTCTCTCTCTCATTTTTTTCCGCATTTTCGTAATGAAAATAATGTTGATGTGTGTGTGTGTGTGTGTGTGTGTGTGTGTGTGTGTGTGTGTGTGTGTGTGTGTGTTTGCGCGCGCGTGTGCTGTGTCCACAAGTCAATCAAGCCTGTTTCTCTATCATTTTCTAGCAGAGCGAGCTGTCCACAAGTCAATCAATCTTGTTCTCCTGTCATTTTCTAGCAGAGCGAGCTGTTCATATGTCAATCAAGCTTGTTCTCTCCTCTCATTTTCTAGCAGAGCGAGCTGTTCATATGTCAATCAAGCTTGTTCTCCTCTCATTTTCTAGCAGAGCGAGCTGTTCATAGTCAATCAAGCTTGTTCTCCTCTCATTTTCTAGCAGAGCGAGCTGTCCACAAGTCAGTCAAGCCTGTTCTCCTGTCATGTTCTAGCAGAGCGAGCTGTCCACAAGTCAATCAAGCCTGTTCTCCTGTCATTGTCTCGGCAGCTGCTCAGTCTGGGTTTGATGGCGTCTGTTGTGCACCTTGTTGTGATGTCTTCGGATGATTAGTGAACAGCAAGGAATAAGATGGCCCGACGTTTCGACCAATCACGTTTTGTTCACTCTTTCTTGTTTTCTGTTCCCTATCTCGTCTTCTTTGCCACATGCGAGGCATTATCCCACGCCGCGCCGACCTCTGTGCACAGCCATGTACTTGCTTGTCCCGCCACAGCCCCTGCACCGGCAGTCCACCACTCGCAGTCAGTGTCGAGTCGACGTGAGGTAACCCACCAGAAGGGACACTGCGCTGTCTCTGAGCCACTTCCCTGGTCTTCAGTAGTGTCTGTTCTGGTCCATTATCTGAAGGGCACACCTGCTCAGCCTCAGGCTGACGACAATCGCTTACTGGCGCACTCTCCGGAGATGATCACCACGTATGTCCCACGACAGTCCCCATGAATTTGCCAGTACCCGCGACCTGCACATGACTCACCATGGGCATAGATGACGTAACTGACCATGGGCGTAGATGACATAACTCACCATGGGAATAGATGACTAACTGACCATGGGCATAGATGACATAGCTCACCATGGGCATAGATGACATAACTGACCATAGGCATAGATGCCATAACTGACCATGGGCATAGATGCCATAACTGACCATGGCATAGATGACATAACTGACCATGGGCATAGATGACATAACTCACCATGGGCATAGATGCGGAGATGAAGTGGAAACTGAGGTCACCATGAGGGCAGGGCATGAAGACCACAGAATGTAGTTTTCTTTTTCTTTTTACATGGTGACCGGGGAGGAGGAGGATCACGAAGACGGTGCTATGGAGTTCCATTCTTGTCAGAGGTAGACTGACGGGCGTGTACTGTACGCTCACTTCCTCATATATTCTGCCGTGCACCAGGCTCGAGAGCTACAGACACCTGCGGTGTTTCTCTGGTTATTCGAGCAAAACTGTCAGTGGCGCAGCCATGAAATGGTTGACACACAATTGTGTAGTCCCAGTCTCTCCTCTGCTGAACACAAATAAATGACAGCAGACAGGAATCGAACTCAGGACCTCGCCGCACTTCCGTGTGTAGCGTTTCAACTCACGATTGACCCAAACAGTGTTTTGTGTCCTTGCTGCAGGAGGAAACGTACAATTCATTAGCCTACAGAAGCTAGATCAGAGACTACAGGTGTTGACTTCATCCATCTTGAACCTACATCAAGTGCGGCGAACGTGATAGACGGGTCGTCAGAAACACTTTGTGTGAAACTTGATCCTACTACTGTGCATTAGATTTTGTTTTCAGGGGTGGGGAAGGGGGGGGGGGGGGGGGGGGGGGGGGGGGGGGGGTTGGGGGGGGGGGGAGCTAACCGCGTCGATATAATGGCCTTTTATCCGACATTGACATACCGCCACGTCAAATAACAACATAGAGATCTGTCCATTTTCTTTAATGAAGGGGAGGGGGGGGGGGGGGGGGGGGGAGGTGACTGGGGGGGGGAATCTGAACAGGTTGACAGCGGGCGGAAACTGAATCTGAAAACTTTCTTAGAGAGTCAAGGCGGAAAAAAAAAACCTAAGCCGCTGAACGAAACAAACTACAAGACGAATACGACGCATTTTGACCTTTTTTAGTCATCCTGAGGCGAGACAGACAACATTGAGTTGAAGGCGGTGAAAGCGAAACACGATCAGACAGTCACTTCTCTGCTCATTTTCCCGCCCAGTTGGAGGGAGAGACATGGCTGACTGTTCCCTTCTTCATTTTCATTGTCTTCAAAATTGTTGGTCTAGCCTGAAGAAGACCAAGAATTCGAAAACGTGTATTGTATGTCTTGTAAGTTGTTTGTTTGTTCGGCGGCATATTGATTATCCTTTTATGTTTGAAAAAAAAAATGTACACACACGCATGCACGCACGCACGCACGCATGCACGCACGCACGCACGCACGCACGCACGCACGCATGCACACACACACACACACACACACCACACACACACACACACACACACACACACACACACACACACACATGCGCGCACGCGCATATATATATATATATGTGTGTGTACATATATATATATATATATATATGTATACATGTGTATACAGATGTGTGTGTGTGTGTGTGTGTGATATGTGTGATAAATAAATAAATAAATAAATAATAGTGCTACGTTAGAGCAGAGCGAACAGTTAGCTTGTAAGAGTCAGTCTGTACTGTCTCAATCCAGTTCCAAAGCTCCTCACATCGATCATCTGGCGTGTGTTTTCGCAATGACGAGTAAGTCTCCAAGTGGTGGCCTAGGTCCCAACGATAACGATTTCCACCCCACCCACCCCCCCCCCCCCCTTACCCCTTACACCTTACTTCAGTTCTGTATACAAACAAACCACCAACAAACCTCTTAAAGATGATGATGATGATGACTATGATGATGATGAAGTTTTTTTTTTTTCCTTCTTGATTACCAGTTTCTGGTGGTGACATTGACGATAAGGATATACGATAATGAAAATGACTTCTTAATTACAAGTGTCTGGTGATGACAATGAGGATAAGGAGATACGATAATGAAAATGATATTGAAGATATCACATAGATGATGGCGGGGGAGGGAGGGAGAGAGAGAGAGAGAGAGAGAGAGAGAGAGAGAGAGAGACAGACAGACAGACAGAGAGACAGAGAGAGCGACTAGACAGGTACACAGACAGAAAGACTCCAGGCAGGGACAGCCAAGTGAAGCCACTGGATGCCAGACGTGTGGTTAACTGAATGAAGTGTTCAGTCTCTTCCTGCTTGGCGCTGGGCAATCGCCGGGTTTTCCCAACCCTCATACTAAGCTGTACACGTGTAGACGGTACCTAGTTCCACAGATCGATAGGAAGGCCGACTGGGTACTAGAAGAACGTGTCGGATCAACTCAGTCATCTTCCTTCCGGAGGTAGTGGACTGAAACAAGTTTCATGACGCCTGTCAACACACACACACACACACACACGCACACACACACACACACACACTCACACACACACCACACACACGCACACGCGCACGTACGCACGCACGCACGCACACCGCACAACACACGCACATACACACTATTCTCTGGCTGTCTCTAAGATCACAATATAAGGGCATATACGTTAAATATAAAAATATATAAATATAAGGGCATATACGTTAAATAATCCTCTCTCTGTTTTCTCTTCCTTACTGTCTCTGTCTGCCTCCCTCCCTTCCTTCCTCCTCTGTCTCTGTCTCTGTCTCTCTCTCTCTCTCTCTCTCTCTCCACTCTCTCTCTCTCTCCCAATCTCCTCTCTCTCTCTCTCTTCTCTCTCGTTTTTTTTTTTTTCCCTCTACTGACGCTTTGTTTTGTCTTTGTTTGCCTGTCTCTCTTCTCTGTAGATCTGTGTCTGAATATCCTTTTGTCTGTCTCCCA
>JADBJO010001380.1:412500-432500 GCA_016801955.1 Conus betulinus | reverse complement strand
CCTAGCCCGCCCCTACCCGATCACCCCCCCCTCCCGATCCCCCAAGGTTGGAGAGAGAGAGAGAGAGAGAGAGAGAGAGAGAGAGAGGGGGGGATGTAGTTTTGGGGGGCGCAAAAGTGATTAGCGTGGACAAAACGTTGCGGCGTGGAGTGGGGGGGTGTGGGGTGGGGGTGGGTGGAGGGATGGTGTGTCATCAATCGTGGTAACCAGAAATGTGTCGTCTGACTGGTCTGGATGTGATGACAATGAAGATGGGGAAGGGAAGTGGAGGGGGAGGGGAACAGGATGGGGGCGGGGGAGGGGTAGGAGAGAGAGAGAGAGACGGCGAGAAAAAGGATTAGGGAGTGATGGAAGTTGGAGAGGGGGAGGGGGGAGTTGGGAACGAGTTGGTTAGTGGGTAAGGTTTGTGTGTGTGTGTGTGTGTGTGTGTGTGTGTGTGTGTGTGTGTGCGCGCGCGCGCGCTCGCGTGCGTCTGCAAGTAAATAAGTAAATAAATAACTGCAAAATTAAAACAGCAACGACGTCGGTTGATAAATCACTTCGAAGTGACGCACCTGTCGGCTATATAACAATAACCTGTTTTTTCAACACACACACGCGCGCGCGCGCGCGCGCGCACAGAAAGAAAGAGAGAGAGAGAGAGAGAGAGAGAGAGAGAGAGAGCGCGCTCAGCCACACACACACACACACACACACACACACGCACGCACCACACGCACATGTGTAAGATGCCTGTCTCGTTCTGAACTGCTAGATGAACGCGTTGATACTGGCAATAATAATTTCCCTCACTTTTATTCATTTCACACTCAGGAAACTTAATTAATATAGGCGTCCTTCGAGTCCAAACGTCCACAACTGCTTTCGTGCATAGCTCCCAAGATTTGGGTCTTACATTGCAAATCGGCCTACACCACAACAATCTGGATATGAGGATCATCCGGTCCGCATCATCTTGTTCTAATAACATCCCTCCTTCCCCCACTCTCCCGTACATATATCCCTACCCTACGAAGTTTCCTTTGATGAACAGCAACGAAAGAAAAATGAAAACAAAAAAGTTATTTCATGCATACACTAGGTACGATATCAACGTAAGCAACCAGAGAGACAGAGAGAGAGAGAGAGATTGAGGAGAGAGAGGAGAGAGAGAGGGAGAGAGAGAGAGAGGAGAGAGAGAGAGGACGAGAAACATTTTTAATGAGAGAGGAGAGAGGAGAGAGCTGAGGACTAGAGAGGACGAGAGAGGAGAGAGAGGAGAGAGCACGGAGAGATGAGGAGGATGAAGGAGGGAAGGACAGAAGCAAAGAGAAGAGATGACGTAAACAACAACATGAGGGAGAGAGGGAGGTCAGAGAGAGAGAGAGAGAGACGAGAGATTGAGAGAGAGAATGCAAGAGAGAGAGAGAGAGGAGAGAGAGGAGAGGAAGAGAGAGAGAGAGGAGAGAGAGAGAGAGCACCAGAGAAGAGAGGAAGAGGCAGATAAACACACAAGACAATGATGAGAGAGAGGGGATCACGGAGACAGAGAGATTTTGAGACTGTCAAGTTGAGAGGAGCATTTCCAGAGAGAGAGAGAGAGGAGAGAGAGAGAGAGCTGAGAGACTGAACATGGACACTGCCGACCATTTTTAATGCATAGTTGTATAAGCATTGATGACATAGGGGATGCAAAGCAAAAAGCAAATGACGTAAACAATAAATCCACAACAAAATGAATTCAAACATGTGTGCTATTCAAGTACCATAAACACGAATGCTGACCAGAGAGAGAGAGAGAGAGGAGAGAGAGAGAGAGAGAGAGAGAGAGAGAGAGAGAGAGAGAGAGAGAGAGAGAGAGAGAGAGAGAACACCCAGAAGAGAGGAAGAGGCAGATAAAACAAAACACAATGGCTCTGATTGGGTTCACGCACCCAACGCTGTCAAGTGAGCGGATCCCTTCTCAGAGAGAGAGAGAGAGAGAAAGAGAGAGAGAGAGAGCTACTGTCTTGTCTGCATGCCGACCATTGGCAGTGCTTGTCGCTACATCATGAATGTCAGGATAGTCAAATACACTTCTCCGCTGGGAAAAGAAATAGTAGAGTAATGATGACAAAGCACGTCTTGCAGTCACAAAAAAAAGGTAGCGAGTAAGATCGAGCGATGACTCAAAGATGACTCAAAGAAACATTAGTAAAAATGAAATCATTAAAGTTAAAAGGTGAGTGAGAGCTGGAGAGAACCTATGGAAAAAAAAAAGGAACAAGTGAATAAAGGAGTGATGGGGTGAACAATACATGTGGTAAAAAGTAACAACTAAGGAAAGGAGAAATGGGTGGTGGGTCACAATACATGTGGTAAAAAGTAACAACTAAGGAAAGGAGAAATGGGGTAACAATACATGTGGTAAAAAGTAACAACTAAGGAAAGGAGAAATGGGTCAACAATACATGTGGTAAAAAAGTAACAACTAAGGAAAGCAGAAATGGGGTCAACAATACATGTGGTAAAAAGTAACAACTAAGGAAAGGGTGAGAAAATGAGTTAACAATACATGTGGTAAAAAGTAACAACTAAGGAAAGGGGGAGAGTATGATAATACATGTAGTAAAAAGTAACACTTGAGGAAAGTAATGGGTGGGTGGACCATGGTAATGTGGTAAAAAAGTAACAACTCAGGAGGAGAGGAGTAATGGGTTAACAATACATGTGGTAAAAAGTAACAAGTAAGGAAAGGAGAGAGTATGATGATACATGGAGTGAAAGTAACAAGTAAGAAAAAAGTAGTGATGGGTGAACAATACATGTGGTAAAAAGTAACAAGACAAGCAGTTATGGCTCAATGATACATGTGGTAAAAGGTATCAACGAGGGCAAGGAGTGATAGGTGAATGATACATAGTAATAAATGAGAAAAGGAAATATGGCTGAAGCACACGTGAGGTAATACAAAAAGTAAGTTTCTGTTCTCTCTAAAAAAGTGAAGGCTAAACCATACATTAAGTAAAAAGCAGCAGCCAGACAGACAATGCCAGTGTTTAGTTAGTGACACAGTTCCCCCCTAGAAAGGAGACCATGCCGAGAACGGAGACAGAATAGAACCTGGGTCATCAGACCACCAGACTAACGAAACGAACATGCTAGCACACAAACAAACAACACGCTCAACTTTGAAAACTTCTATAGAAAAAAAAAAATAGACAAAGCCAGTACGGTGACGAAGCTTTGTTTGGATCGTGTCTGCCTACGACACATCGAAAGGCATTGTTCTGTGGAGTCATTAGTCCTTTCCATTTGTCTGGAGGTCTGGCAGCCCAATTTTCTTTTTTTATCCTTTTGCATCAGCTTTCCAGTCCCACATTAAACACAGTATTGCCACAGACATGGGAACTCTGTCGACGTGAGGCGTATGTGCATCCGGTAAAACAGCTAGTAAATGTGGTGGATAGGAGGAGGTTGTTGGGGGATTCAGAGCATAGTTTGCACTGTTGAAACGTTTGGTCGAATTCAAGCGCACATCTGCTGAAGTGTAACGCATGTTCAGTTGCTAAGAAAAACTGCAGATCCTTATGCAGACACACACACACACACACACACACACACACACACACTGATACAAATAATCTATTATCAGTTTAACCTTTGGTTGTACAAAAGAGCACGCGCATCAAAGAACACACACGTGCGCGCGCACGCACGCACGCACGTACACACACACACACACACACACACACACACACACACACACACACACATACACACACACACACACACACACGCACACACATTGAAAACAAAATTATTATTTGTTTGCATCCTGTCTATTGATTTCTCATCAGCTTTTAATACTATTCAACACACATTACGGCAAAAAAACTCCAAACTTTTCAGGTCAACCCAAAATGATTTTATGGATCGTGAACTTTTTAGTCAACAGATTACAGCGCGTACGCTTTGAGGGAAAACATTCATCAACAAGAGTTACATTTACTGGTGCACCTCAAGGCACCGTTCCATCGCCTGTACTCTTTAACTCTTTATACAAATGGTTGTGCAGGTTCTTCTATCACTCCTGTCATAAAGCAGACAAGACCTGTCAAATTCAGATACCATTTATTTTCAAGAGGTGGAACGTTTTTTTGTACATGGTGCAAAGAGAACTGTCTAGATTTGAATATGAGTTAAGACGAAGGAGATGGTAATCAATTTTCGAAGAAACCCGGCTTCCGTCCCTCATGTGGTATCGAAAACACCAACGTGGAACGTGAAAGTGAATCTAAGCTCTCTCTCTCTCTCTCTCTCTCTCTCTCTCTCTCTCTCTCTCTCTCTCTCTATATATATATATATATATATATATATATATATATATATGAGGGGGGGGGGGAGATTCGTGCTGTATGATTTCTTGTTTTCCTGGCCACTCCTAATTTCTCTTTAAAGACTTGACTTGACTTCACACACACACACACACACACACACACACACACACAGCAAAATATTTCATTCATTTGTATACAAACGGTAAATATCGAACGCATACTTCCTTTCAACAACATGGAATAGTTTATCTTTCTTGAAAAGTAGGTATAAAAAAATCTTGTTTCATCCTTAATGATTTACATGCCCTTTTGGTTTCCTCATCAAGACGTCCTATGTCTTTTTAATTTACTGGGCCGATAATTCATATCCCTCCCCCCCCCCCCCCCCCCTCTACACCTCCCATACTTTACATCGTCCTCCATAGCCAAAAAAAAAAAAAAACCCACCCGTCCATTATTTCATTTTATTATTATTTTGATCGCTTAACATGACTTCAGTCTAAAAAAGTGATACAGATAACACACACACACACACACACACACACACACACACACACACACACAACACACACACACACACACACACACACACACACACACGAGAGAGAGAGAGAGAGAGAGACAGAGAGAGAGAGGAGAGAGAGAGAGAGAGAGACACACACACACACACACACAAACAGAAGACGCAATCTTCGACCTGACCATAGTCATCTGATTTGACGCCTCCCCCCCCCCCCAACCCCCACCCCCTCACCGACCCTTCGACCCCCAGTGCGTCCATCCCTTTCCATGCAGGGCGATCTCCTTCAAGATAAAAGGTCGGCAGGCCAGTGAGCCGCCAGGCCCTGCAACTTGACGCTCTGTTTGATTAGACGCTGGCTTTGCGGTCAGCCAATGAATGAAGGGGGGGGGAGGGGAGGGGGGAGGGGGGGGGGTCAGGACTGATCGCCCTGGCGCTAATATGTTTGTAAGACGCAAAGAACGCCAGATGACGATGGGAATAGGCGCTTGATTGGCTATCCGCGGCCCATTGCTCTGATTGGACGTGCATTTCTGTTCTTTGGCAGCGTCAAACCCTGAATAAAACTGGGTTAGATGTCAGTCGGGGTGGCGTGGGGTGGGTGTGGGTTGGGGTGGGGAGGATGTTGTGATATGCGAGGGGCTGTCAACGTCTGTGGCAGAATAGGAGATGATTAAGTCATTCCTTCATACGTTCAGAGTGATGCGATGAGCGTGCTTGAGTGATGAATAGCGTGCACTCAAAAGCCCGTGCATATCACACGCACGCGCACGCGCCCGCGCGCGCACAGAGAGAGAGAGAGAGAGAGAGAGAGAGGAGGAGAGAGAGAGAGAGAGAGAGAGAGAGAGAGAGAGAGACGGACAGAGCAGAAAGACAGACAGGCACAGACAGAGACAGAGAGAAAGGCAGACAGACAGACCGACAGACCAGAGAGAGAGAGAGAGAGAGAGAGAGAGAGAGAGAGAGAGAGAGACAGACAGACAGACAGACAGACAGACAGACTAGCAGAGATTGACAAACAGAGACAGACACTCAGACAGTCATGATGACCATCATCGTCATTATCATTTTCATCACCATCGTCATCATCATCATCATCATCATCATCACCATCATCTGTTTCTTCTTCTTCTTCTTCTTCTTCTTCTTCTCTCTTTTTTCTTCTTCTTCTTTTTTGCCTACACACGGGCAACTGCTTATCATTGAATGTGTACTGGATAAGGGCGTATTACGAAATGTTTGTGATAGTCCGCTTAAGGCATATAACGAATCGATACGCGTTTCATTCTCCGGACGTAGCTTGCAACCCAGTGCCTTTCCGACATCCCCCTCCAGACACCAACGGAGTGTTTTACCTACACTTACAGAGGTTAGTCTTGTTAGAGCGCACACTCAACGCTAGGCCCTCTTAACACACGCACATTCATACACTCCTGCACACAGACGTTACACGACTCACCTAGGAAGCGCTGGAAGGGCGTCTGAGTGTCTGGAATTCCGCGTTCTGGAAAAGCGGGAGCTCTAGTTGACAGCTCCATACCGAGAATCGAAGGATGTAGCAGTGTCAGGTCGTGTAGATGGTCTCTGGCCTCTGCCACACTGCCAGAACCACCTGATGCAGTTCAGTGGGGGTTGTCCAGTCTGGTGATCCTCTCTCAGTGCGGAAGCCATCTTCAGGACACTGTCTGTGAGTCTGTCTTGATAGGCGAGTTCGCCTGTCCTGGTTCAATGTGGATGACTGGGTTGAAATGGAGGATGCAGCCTAGATGTTTCTCCTTGAGAAAGTTTGGGGCTATTCTGTGAGAGGGTCTTTCTACTAGTCAGTTCAGTTCAGTCAGTGTCATGGGGGGGGGGGGGGGGGGGGGGGGGGGGATTGCAGCGTACGCGATGTCCATGTACAGCTACAGCACATCTGCTAAGTTTCAAGAACCACACTGCACAGGATTTACAGCTGGCGGATGAATGAATTAATGATGAAGATGAGAGGATTTAAGACGAGTCTCATGGGAACGATTTAGCAGCTGTCTGAAGTGCGCATTAGCCCAACGCGCTCATCAATCCTTGGATAAATTATCTAACATTGTCTGCGCCACTTTATCAGTGTGTGTGTGTGTGTGTGCGTGAATGTACACATCTGGTGGCGTGTGTGGGTACTTTCTCAAGCGAGGCGCACCTCGCGTTCCGATAAAGCTGAGAAGTACGTGCTTATGCTCACGATGTGCACGTGCGTATCAACAGTTTGCTTTTATGATACTGCTTTCGGAGGTCGGTCGGCGGTCCAGCAATTAACCGTCCAGCTTAGAAGGGCGGAGGGAAGGAATTTTATGCAGCTATCCCCCTTCTCTCTCTCCCTCAACCCCTTTTCAGTTTTCCGTCTCCGTTTTTTTTTTTTTTTTATTTTTTTTTACGTGAATGTGTGTGTGTGTGTGTGGGCAAATAATTTATTTTCACGTATCCCAGATACACAAAGACTTTGTAATCGCACGCCCACACACACACACACACACACACACACATTTTACTCACACACGCACACACGCGCGCTCACGCACACATGCATGTGCGCGCGCCGTGCAGAGAGAGAGAGAGAGAGAGAGAGAGAGAGAGAGAGAGAGAGAGAGTACAATAAAGATAGAATGAACCCTTTGCCTTCAGAAACTATAAGGGGTAAAAAGATCAAGGGAAGAAGAAAACTTTTATTGTCAGAATAACCATTTGAGTGTTCGGCATATGTGTCAACTATTCCGCACACGCTTTTCCAATCCCACCTCCATTGTATCCCATACCGGATCTAGTCCATGTTAGAGCCTCAGGGCAGTTTGGAGAGAGAACCATTCTTCCTTTATAGTTAGCTGTTCCTCGTTACTTTATACTCTTCCTCAGAGAGTTTATATATTTGAGTAGTATGTTAAGAACGCGATTAAGTGAGTCACTGTATAGATGCCAAACGTCTTCGCCGCGTCTATGGACTTTGTGTGTGTGTAATGCTGAGTGATCTTTCTTCTTAGGAGGAAGAAACCACCTCCCGTTGTTTGTTCACCTTTGAGATGGGACGCAACCTTCGTGCTGCTGATTCTATCACGCTGAACAGTTTTTAAGATGCTGTCTAAGATCGTTGAGACGTAAGATTTGTTCCGCTTGTGTGTGAGACTTCTGACTGATAAATGTCGAGTCTAGGCAAAGGCTCATTCACTTACGAATGTATGTGCAGGCGTTGTTGGGAACGTGTTTACAATGGAAAAAGATGCCTTTCCGCTTGCTGCGTTGTGTATGCATATACCATTGTTTTATTCGCTTTCCTTTACGGGGAGAGAATAATGATAGCTAAGGAATGATGGATTTCAGTGTTAATAGAGTTAATGGAACAGCATACTTGCGAGGTTTCGGTAAAGTTTTCTTCTTCTTCTTTCTTCTTCTTCTGCGTACGCAGGCTGATACTCCTGCGGACACTCCCAATATGGACAAACAAGTATTATCCCCATCTACCCGACAAAGGGAGTGAAGTTTTGTGTGTATGGCCGTTTTTTATCCCGCCATTAAGGCAGCCATACTAAATCTTCGCGGAAGGTAAAGCTTTCAAATATGTAAGATGGCTGAATTCCACAGAGTGGAAGCGTAATCTGTAATCAGTGTAAATTACAACTCGAGAAAAGATTTCAGTCCTGTATAATAAGAAAGCGTTTTAGCAGTTGAAATATTTGGGACTTTCTTTTCAATAAATCAGCAATCGGGTCAAAACACAAATAGTCGATAACAACGCCGAAATACTGTATGACTTTGACGTCTACATTTATTCAGATTTTTTTTGAAAACCGGGAACTGATAGACTTGTAGTTGATTGCCGTCCATCAGATTAGACCGTTTAGATTTTCATTTGTACGAAATGTCAGAACATCCAACTGGAAATGGTAAGGATGTATCAGATTATCATCACCAAATGAGAGAGAGAGAGAGAGAGAGAGAGAGGAGAGAGAGAGAGAGTGAGGAGAGGAGGAGAGAGAGAGAGAGAGAGAGAGAGTTTATGTGCTTACGAGTGTGTGCATTTCTAACTTGTTTTTTTTTTTTATCCAGAGAGAGAGAGAGAGAGAGAGAGAGAGGCACGTTCGGAGACAGCCAGAAGAGATGCAGAGGCAGATAAACCAAACACACTGGCTCCTGATTGGGTTGACGCACCCAACTCTATCATGCGAGCGGATCTCTTTTTAGAAGAGGGGATGGGAACACCTAACGGTGGAGAGCTTAAATCTGGTCACTGTGGTTGATCGGTCAGCGGCTTGTGGTCAGTGAATGAATAGACAACAGGACAGGGGCTGGAGTTGGTAAAAGAATGGGGGTGCGTTCGGGATGGAGGAGGGAGGTGGACTGAATGCTTCAGTGCTTAGATGAGTGTGTGTGACATAGAGACGAGGTCACAAGATTTCTCGGTTTGACGTTTGGATGGCCTCTGGGAGTTGTGTCTCCGAATGGTTCAAGCTTTTATGTTAGTCTGTTTCAGCAGGGACACACGACGTTACAACTTGGGGAGAGTCGTTGTGTGTAATGCTGTGTCATGTTACTTGCGTAACATGCCTGAGGTATACTTTCATGCGTGCTCACTCATACGTGATCATGCATAGCCAAACAATTGCAAACAAATGCGAATGCTGGTGTGATCGTACACAGTTCAATTTACACAGAGACAAAAATACGCATGCATACAAAAACGTGCACACATGCGCATGAGCGCGCCCGAACGTACGCGCAAACACACACACACACACACACACACACACACACACACACACACACACACACACACACATATGCGCGTGTGCACTTACACAACCACACCTCTATCGGGGTGTATAGAGTTTAAGCAGTAAAATGACTACTGCTTTGTAGAGATGACGAAAATATGAATGAGCCAACTGCCACACCCTTTACAACCACTATTGAGAGAGAGAGAGAGAGAGAGAGAGAGAGAGAGAGAGAGAGAGAGAGGGAGGGAGGTAGGGGAGGGAGAGAGAGAGAGAGAGAGGAGAGACGAGACAGAACAGGAAGACAGACAGACAGACAGACAGACAGACAGAGGCCTACACGAAACTGAAGTATGCGAGCGGGTGCAGCAAATGACAGCTAACCCACCTTTGGCCATTAGCTTCCCACACCCAGCCCTACCATGGGACCAGTCCTCTTCAAGATCAGAGAGCAGAGGCGGGTAAGAGCTGCAACCTGAAGCTAGGTTCGATTAGCTGGTGGCTTTGTGGTCAGGGCATAAGTGGCTAGGACTGGAACTGATCACACTGCTGGGAGTGTGCGTGTCGCATGCAGATCACGCGAAATGATCCCGTCACTTGTGGCCAGGAAGAGGTATATCTGAGGGAAAATACTGTTGATGAATCTTTGGAGAAGCAGTATAGCTACTACTTGCCAGGGATGGCTAACACGTAGGTTTCTGCTCTGTGTGCGTGCGTGCATGCGTGTGCGTGTGTGTGTGTGTGTGTGTGTGTGTGTGTGTGTGTGTGTGTGTGTGTTGTGTGCGTGCGTGCGTGCGTGCGTGTGTGCGTGCGTGTGTGTGTGTGGTGTGTGTGTGTGTGTGTGTGTGTGTGTGTGTGTGTGTGTGTTTTAATCGTTAGTAATCGGCATACATTTCTCAGCCTCATTCTCTCCAAGGTCAGTGAAAGGTGTCTACGATTGGTGACGCCACTCTCATGTGTGTACTCGTGGTGTGAGTGACACAAGCTCAAACAAGGTGACGTCCAGTCTCATGTGTACTTACAATTTGATGGCGCAGACATCAACTCAAACAAGAAAACACACACGTATACGTATATCGATGTGATAACAATACTGCTAGAACTATTACTAATGTTGTTCTTCTTGTCACTACTACTACTACTTCTA
Source organism: Conus betulinus (assembly GCA_016801955.1). NCBI lineage: Eukaryota > Metazoa > Mollusca > Gastropoda > Neogastropoda > Conidae > Conus > Conus betulinus. The sequence continues at coordinate 421,799 of JADBJO010001380.1, read as the reverse complement.
CTACTGCTACTACTACTACTACTACTGCTGTTGCTGCTGCTGTATCAGCTGCTAGAGAGAGGAGCTACTAGAGAAGACAGAGAGAGGACTGCAGACAGACAGACTGTTTTGCTTTCTGAGAGCTGCTGTCAGAGATACACAGAGAGAGAGAGAGAGAGAGACAGAGAGAGAGAGACAGACAGACAGACAGACAGACAGACAGACAGACAGACAGAAGTCAGATATATAAGACAGACACACAAAGACAGTGACATAGGCAGAGTCAGGGAAAGTGTGAAAGAGAGAAACAGATATATAGACAGACTGACGCATAGTTCGGTAAAAATACAGAGACAGAAATATCACCAACTGTAACACAGACAATCACACACACACACACACACACACACACACACACACACACACACACACACACACACACAGCAGAGAGAGAGAGAGAGAGAGAGAGAGAGGAGAGAGAGAGAGAGAGAGAGAGAGAGAGAGAGAGAGAGAGAGAGAGAGAGAGAGAGAGAGAGAGAGAGACATTCATTCATGACAAAAGATAAATAGAATTAAAATAACATTTGATTTCATAATCCAATGAACATTTTCTCCCACAAGATGAAGCGATAGCCAGCCAGCCAGACAGCCAGCCAGACATATAGAAGATTAAATAGAGAGTGAAAAACAGCGAGACAATAGTAAAAACATAAATGGATGATGGATGTATGGGAAGAAAGATGAAAGAAAGAAAGAAAAAAACTAAGAACAGCGAAAACAACAAAAAAAAAAAGATCCCAAGTGTTACTGTGTGAGCTCGATGGACACACAAAGAAGACGTCGACTGCCCACACCAGTCATAACTTCAACTGTGTCCATGGCTTTTGGGAAGATTGGTGATTGATCTTGTCGTTTGTTTATTTGTTATTTCTCAGGATGTGGTGTACTGAAGATAAAAGTAATGCATTTACCTCAGGCGAACCCGTGCATGAAGCGCAAGGAGGATTAGGCGTGGGTTTGGGGTTTATGTGTATGTTTGTTTTGGTTTGCTTTTTGCGTTTTCGTTTTTATCTTTTTCTGTTGTTGTTGTTGTTGTTTTGTTTTTTTCAAAATCAAGTTTTGATGAGATAATTTTGACAAATGGCAGCTGCAACAAAAGAGAACAGAATGCAGACTTCAACACGGAGTTCACATACGTCTTTAGGACTCACACACACACACACACACACACACACACACACACACACACACACACACACACACACACACCTACGCATGGGCATGCGTACACACACACCTACGCATGCGCATGCACCCCCCTCCCCCATACACACACACACACACACACACACACACACACACACACACACACACTCACACACACTCACTCCCTCACACACACACTATTCCTTATATCTTAAGACCATTAAATGAAAAAGGGGGTCGGAAAAATGTACATGAAAAACAGCTAATCTTCCATGGAAATGGTTCACATTTAGATGAAATTACATAGTAAAACACACAAAACTGTACTAAAAATTAGCAATGATTTTGCATCTGAGTTCTGTGTGTGTTTTTTTTATATACACTAAAATCGGAAAAAAAAAATACATGTATCTTCCACTCAGGGAACGGTTACTAATATAAAAAACAAAGAGAATTCATTTACCAAAGTTGCCTGGATTTGTATGTCACAATCCTCTGTTTACGACAGGGTTGAAAACTATAGGACATTCCTCCCTAGGCAATGATGGCGTACCTCTTCTATAATTTAGAATCCAATTGGAAACAAAATACGCAGAAAAAAACAAACAAACAAAAAAAAAAGACCATAATTGTCAACGCAACAATCACGACTCCCAGGACAGACAAAATGAATGTCATCCAGCCTCAAATGGTTTTCTACTACCAATTTGGAAATTGTTTAAGATTCTAAGTTGCTTCTTAACCACGTTTATCTAGACAGCAATTTTTGTGTGTTTGTTTGTATAGATGACGCACGGGACGGGTGAGGGTTGATCTCATCTCCCAAACCCATCCGACGGCATAACACTATTCTGGGTCATCTGGATGACACATTCGGCCACACCATGAGTCAAACGGTTGCACATTCAATGTCGCAGCCCTCAAGTGCAGTCTCTGTTAGGTCGTTAGAGGGCAACCCAGCAGAGGAGACGCTGCTCTACTGCTGAGTCGCTTTGGTAGTGATCAATGTTGCCTACTCTGACCTCTTGACACTGCCTATGAAGACTGTATGTGACGATGATCATTGCTTGGACCTAGAACACACACACACACACACACACACACACACACACACACACACACACACACACACACACACACACATCTTCGGCTATTGAATCGTGTTATGCTTAAGCATAAAAACCAGTATTACTTTCTGGAGATGACAAAATGTAGATGAGCTAAATGCCACTCCCTTTAACTCTACTGAGAGAGAGAGAGAGAGAGAGAGAGAGAGAGAGAGAGAGAGAGAGAGAGAGAGAGAGAGGGACTGCAACAAACTGAAGGATGCAAGCGGGGGCTGCAGCAGATCAGAGCTGACCAGCCTTTGTCCATTAGCTTCCCACACCCAGCTCGTTCCATGTGAGCCGATCCTCTTCAAGATCAAAGCAAGGGGCAGAACCGAAAGGCGGTAAAGAGCTGCAACCTGAACCTGTCTTCGATTAGCTGGTGGGCTTTGTGGTCAGGGCATAATGGTCAGGATTGGAACTGATCACATTGTTGGGAGTGAGCGTGTCGCATGCAGATCAGGCGAAATGACCCCATGACTTGCGGCCAGGAAGGGGTATACCTGGGGGCCAATAGTGTTGATGGGTCAGTGGAGAAGCCGCACGTGAGGCCGAGTTGCTGTATTGATGGGTGTATGAGTCATACGGTCATTTGTGCTCACTTCCACGAGAGAATGTAAAAACAGGCACTGCATATGCTAGGGATGCTAGCACATAGGTTGACGTTCTCTCTCTCTCTCTCTCTCTCTCTCTCTCTCTCTCTCTCTCTCTCTGCACAGACATACACACACAAACACACACACACACGCGCGCGCGCGCCCAAACACACACACACACACACACACACACACACACACACACACACACACACACACACACACACGCGCGCGCGCGCGCGCGCGCACGCACGCACGCACGCGCACGTACGCACGCACGCGCGCACACACACACACACACACACACACACACACACACACACACACACACACACAAGTGCAAATGCACCTACAACTTAAAGCATACATACATACACACATGTGCACATGTGCACACAAACACACACACACACACGCGCACACACACACACACACACACACACACACACACACACACACACACACACACACATACAGGCGCACGCACGCACGCACGCACACACACACGCACACACACACACACACACACACACACACACACACACACACACACACACACATACACACACACGCGCGCGCGCGCGCGCACACACACACACACACACACGTTATCGTGCACACTTATACATGGTACAAAATCTGTGGTCTTCTCACTGGATATCATTTTGAGTGAACACAATTAAAGAAGTGACGGACACACAAGAGAGCAAATAATAACTTTATAGAAGAACAAATCAAACCATTTATTTCTACATTATCGTCATGTACAAACAGGTAGAAATCTGCCTGGAGAAACGATGGTCTACAGAAATACGACAAAAGCAAACACAAAAAAACAGTAACAGCCAGGGAGGCAGAGAGAGAGAGAGAGAGAGAGAGAGAGAGAGAGAGAGAGAGAGAGGGTGGGGGGGGGGGTGGGGGTGGGGGACGGAGTTGGGGAAAGAGACAAAAAAGGAAAGAAACACAGTAAGAAAGAGACAAACTGACAGACAGGCAGATAAAGATAGCGGGACATAAATATCACCATCACAGAGAGAGAGAGAGAGAGAGAGAGAGAGAGAGAGAGAGAGAGAGAGAGAGAGAGAGAGAGAGAGAGAGAGAGAGATCCATTCGTGACAATTAAAAAATACGAAAAAAAAAAAAAAACAAACATTTGATTTCATAATCCAATAATACATTTTTCTCCACAAGATGGAGCGATAGCCAGACAGACAGATATAAGGGTATTAAAAGAAAAGAATCAAAGAGAGAAAAGAAGGTAATACATAAATGGATAATGGAAGTGTGAGCAGAAACGATGGAAGAGACAAAGAAAACGAAGAAAGATGAAAAAAAAAATGGATGTATAAATAATTAGTGTGTGAAATTCATGGAAAAAACAAATGGTTTGACGGCTGCCCACAGCAGTCAAAAGTTCAACTGTGTCGGTGGCTTTTGGGAACATTGGTGATTTATCTTGTCGCTTGTTTGTTTGTTCGTTTTTTTTTTTTTTTTTTTTTTTTTTTTTTGTTTTTTTTTTTTGTTGTTTTTCTGTGAATATTTTCTCCTAAAAATAGAAATAATGAAAATAAGCCAGGTGAAGTCGGGCATTACTTACTAGGAAGATTAGACGTGTTTTTTGTTCATGTATGTTTTTTTTTTTTTTTTTTGTTTGTTCGTTGCTTTGTTTTCTTTACTTTTATTTTTTTCTGAAATCAAATTTTTGTCCAATAAATGGGCAATTACAGTCGCGCCAAAAGGAGAGTACGCAGAGACTTCAACACATAAGTGACAGACATCTGTGGGACCCCCCCCCCCCCACACACACACACACACACACACACACACACGGAGCATTCCTTATAACTTACAGCAATTACGCGAAAAAAAAAAGAAGTATGGAAATACGAAAATGAAAAACGTCTAAACTGCTGTGCATATATTTAACATTTCCATAAGATCAAACTGTAGAGCGCACAACATATAATTAAAACACCAATACTGAGTTCTCATTTTTTTCTTTAATAGGCATTAAAAAGCAGGGAAAAATAGATACACACGTATCTCAGTCAGGAAACGGTTACTTATGCCGATAATAATGAGCGTTCAACTTCAAGGGTGGTTGGATTTGTATGAAATGTCTCTGCTTTGGACCGGGTAGAAACCTGAAGGATTTTCCTCCCTAGAAAATACTGGTGTCTCTCGTCTACATTTTAGTATCCAACGGGGAAAAAAAAATGACATGCAAAACAAAAACAAAAAGCAAACAAACAAACAAACAAAAAAAAAACATGATTGTCAATGCGACAATGTTACCACGCCCAAGACGAGCAAATGTCGTCCAGCTTCAAGTGGTTGAATTCCAACTGGGAAAATGTTTAAGAGTCCATGTTGCAATCCGGGGACATGCATCAAGACAGCAATTTCTGTTGGCTGGTTTGCTCCGGCGGGGCAAGGATGGTCGTATTTCGAAAACCCCAGTCAATGGCACAGTTCCGTTCCTGGTTATCACACATTCAGCCACTCCATGAGTCGACCTGTTGCACATCCAATGCCGCTGTCACCAAGTGCATACAGGTGCACAAATTGTCACAGTTGTGACATTTTGTGCAATGCAAATTGTGACAATTTGTGCAGTCAATAACTGCACGAAATGTCATTGTGACATTTTGTGCCGTGGTGACATTTTGTGCGGTAACAGGCTCCACCACGTCCGTCCAGCGACAGCCCTGGCAGGGGGTGTTTCATTCAGCGGACCCGCACTGTGCACCCGCCCTGTAGACCGGAGGTGGTAGGAAATCTGTCACCACCTGTGCAATTGCCGGTGGATTAGGAGAGGGCCCGTACTTCGTTTATCACACCCTCGCTCCTAGATCCTTTATTCGTACCTGCTTACACAAAGTCCCTTTCTGTCTCTTTGTCTGTCGGTCTCTGTCTTTGTCTGTCTGCCTGTCTGTGTCTCTACCACACACACACACACACACACACACACACACACACACACGCACTCAGGCTGGCATGCAAGCATATGCACACGTACAAATGCGCACACATATACCTTCATATGTCTTGTCAAATATGTCTTTGTAACTTTTAAGGCAATAGTCTGTCTGTCTGCTGCTTGTCTCTGTCTCTGTCTTTGTCTATCAGTCTGTCACTGTCTCTGTCTCTATCCTTCTCTCTCTCTCTCTCTCTCTCTCTCTCTCTCTCTCTCTCTCTCTCTGAAATTCCTGATTATTCCTTCAAGTTTCCCGACAATTGTTAATTCAGCAAAGACACGACCGTAAGCTAAACAACAAATAAATACACAAAACAGTGTAAACATGGCTTGTTCAGATGCGACAAAATAACAGACATAAAAAATGCGTGTGTGTGTGTGTGTGTGTGTGTGTGTGTGTGTGTGTGTGTGTGTGTGTGCGCACGCGCGCGCGCGCGCGCGCGCGTGCCCGCGGCTATCTTCTACTTGTGACGTCTGAACTAAATACACGTGTCGACAATTCACTTGTTTGTTCTGTACTGTGTATTGAATCAGCCTTGGTCTGCGATTTGTGCGTACATTTTCGTTTTGGTGGTCTGTTATCTGCAACATTGCAAAAGTTTCTGTCTCTGCGCCGTGTGGAGTTTATTATTAGAGAGAGAGAGAGAGAGAGAGAGAGAGAGAGAGAGAGAGAGAGAGAGAGAGAGAGAGAGAGAGGGCCTCAAAATGGAACTACTCTTGAGAATGGCCTCAACATTTCGAGCTTGGGGACTGATTTCGGTTTTGACGCAAACATGGATACCAACTGCGAGGATAGGTAGACAGTCTAATTGTAATAGCTAAAAGAAAACAAAGAAAGCTCTTATGTATGGGACAATCAGAGAGAGTGGATGTGTGATCACTTTTGCATTTTTTTTTTCCTCCAGTACGGTATAGACTGTACGTGGCGGAAATGGGATTGCCATGTTTAGACAAGAGACGGACAACCACTGAGTTCACTATTTGAATTCACTCATTTGATCGAAGCAGTTTTTCTCCTACCTATGTGCAGGGCTGTCAGGGCTGCAAGGACAGTGTTCTTGTCTGGTTTGTATTGCCATGAACTCTCAGACGGTCTAATGTTTCGCAAATGAATGTACTATACTTGGTATACAGACATTGATATTAGAAGATAACATAGGTAAGGTAATGTTATCTTATAGTCCAGCCAACCGCAAAGCCCATATCAGGGCTGTCTCCGCATTGAAGTCAACTCGCTAGCCATCTAAAACAAACCATTTCACACAACACTCTAAAATGCACCTTCTGAAAACACACCAGAAATTATGTTGACTATGCAGCGGCGAGGGACCCGATCAGGGCTTTTGTACGATTTGAATTTTTGGAGTGCCACCCGCATAGCAGGTGATGTGATAATTTTGTCAGAATATCCATTGACCTTTCCTGGTCTCCAAACCAACCATGGGTTGCTGAAGTTGCTCGCCAGCGAGCGAGCCGTAGGGTATGTGTGCAAGTCATTGTCCATGTGTTCAGTGCGTGTGAACGATGGCGTCTCCACCCCAACATTTCAGGGCAACCAAACTCGAAGAGAAGTTGTCGTCTTCAGTGTTTCACGGCCTTAGAAATGGTGTTAGAATTATTGAAACTGAAGGTTTGGACATTGAGGAAGACTTTGAGGATTTGTATTGAATGTGGAGGTGAGAGAAGTTCGGATTCTGACCTCGAAGTGGCACTGATATCTGAGGGGAGTGATAGGGTGAAGAGGTGGTGGTGATGACGATCTTACAGCGCAGGCCCAGCAGAGAGAGGACAGCGTGTACCGAACATGACAGAGGAGAGTTTTTGTGGTTCATGATGCAGGACTGGCATCAACATTTTCGACTTGTTCCTGCTGTGTCACCTTTCACTGGTGAACGTGGTTTACTCAGAAATGATCACAAGAATGCCACGCCCTCTTCCAGTCTTTTCTTTTCTTTTCTTTTTTCCCTGGTTGGAAACGTATCATCAGCGACCACGTGGTCAAGTTCCGGCTTTCCGGCAAGGTGTGTATATTTTATAGTGTGTTATTATCCTATTACTCTGTTTACGTTTTTTTTTTTTTTTATCTCACTTACACACACACACACACACACACACACACACACACACACACACACACACACGCGCGCGCGCGCGCGCGCGCGCGCGCGCGCGCGCACACATACACACACTCCCACAACCCCCCCCCCCCCCACACACACACACACATCACAGACACACGCACACACACACTTATGAAAGTAATGACAATGACAATTATAGCATATTGACCTATTATATTTTCAGGAGACCGCGTGGGTGAGGAAAATGAAAAGAAAAGCATCTGTTAGGTAGACAATGATTTATTGTACTGTTGTGTCAGGTGCTGTTGCTGTTCTGCAGTGGATGGATAGGAAGCCAGTCCACGTTATCACCACCAAGCTCAACCCCCACACCATGACAGATGTGACCACGTGCTGTAGGTAGGTCATGAAACCCCTGGCTGTCCGGGACGACTTTCAGAACATGGCTGGGATGGACAAAAGTGACCAGCAGAGGCGCCGCTAAACGCAAGACCATGAAGTGGTGGGAAAAGCTTTTCTTCCGCCTCTTCTCGCTTTATTCGGTGAGTGTGCAGCCGGCTTCAAAGACATTGTGCTTCCCTGGCGACTTGTGTCAATTCTCATGAAGAAAAAGGAGAATTTTTTTTCACCTGGTTCTAAACGATCAACGATGAAGGTAGGAATTTTGATATTTTCTCCCTAAATGACTCAATACGATTTTAACCAGTTCTGAAAGTTTCATGTCCTTACTCCCAACAGTTTTTTTTTATTTTTTTTAGTGATTTTGTTTATTAATCCTTGCAAATGGACAGTCCCGTGGGCAAGTAAGGGGGGGAAAGTGCCATTGTCGAGTTCTGACATATGCCAGATCAGATGAAACATGTTAATATCTTTCAGAAATTCAAAGATGACACCAGGTGGGACGTTCCTCAGCAAGGTTTTCACGGAATCTGCTGTAAAATCACATCATGCAAATTCCCAAACTCTGAAAAAAGCACAGGCCTTTGCACACAGGGGGTTGATTCATCCCTTCAAAAAACATTGTTTTTTTTGTTATGCGGCAACCAATGATGGAATCTCACACAGCAGTGTGTAATCCAGCCTGTGTCAACTGGTAGTGCGCACGGGGGTCTTGGTGACCTCGTTACCGCGCGGGATAAAAGTGCAAAGTTGCGTTAACTGTGCCTGTTTTGCATCAAGCTTGCTGGCGACACAAGATGTGTAAAATGAAAAATTCTTTTTTCCCCCGTGCAAGAGCAGTCTCTCAAGTGAGTTTTATGCCCCTTCTTTTGGCTGTTTAAGCGCGGGGTTGGTTACTGTCAGCCCTTTTCTCACCATGCCACCACGAAGAAAACTTAGCACCTTTGACAAAACC
>JADBJO010001380.1:402500-407500 GCA_016801955.1 Conus betulinus | reverse complement strand
GATGATGATTGTCAGGATGAACTGGAATCGACAGTGACGGATCCGACAACGACAACAGAGAGTTTAACTCAAAAGTTGACTGACACTGACCTCGACATTCAGACTGAAACAGTGAGCAAGGACACTGATGAATGCAGCCTAGCTGGCTCTAAATCATTAAGTGTCACGAATGTACCACAAGGCAATGATGCTCAAGACAGTAATTCGATCCTCAGACAGGCAGTGGGGCAGTCTAATATTTGCTTAGAGACCGCCCAAGAAAAGGCTGTTGACTCAGAGGCCAATCATGGTAAGTCAGAAGTGGAGGGGACTTTTATCCTTCCTCCATCTGTGCCTGTAGAGCAGGAGCGGCATCCCAGAAGTTCCGCTGTTCGGAAACAGTCAGGGAACAAGAATACACACACACTGACTCGCAGATCAGTCAGCCAGAGTAGTATAGTGGACGCTCTTAGACAAACTCCTGCGAGAGGCCAGTCTAAAGAGAGGGAGGGCCCTTCATCTGACGTACGAAAAGTTAGTAAAAGCTGCTCCCGCAGCAAAAATAAATAGGAAATAGGCCGGGCCACAATATCAGACGATGTTACAATTAATTCCAGTGAGCCAGAAACAACAAAGCAGACCAAGTACTCTGTGGGACCCGTTGTACATAATGTAATTACGTCTCAACTGAAATTTTTGAATTACAATGTTAACGGGCTACTTCCAAAATTTAGAAAATAAAGAGTTTGTTGATTTTTTGTTGTTGCATGATTTTATCTGTTTAACAGAAACGTTTTTGTCAAATGATTTGAAATTCCTCCTGGTTTGATGATTATGTGGTATTCACCTTAAAAGCTATTAAATTATCACGTCAGGGTAGACACTCTGGTGGAATTGTTGTTATGATTAGGAAAAGGTATGCGAGTTTCATTGAACATGTTCAAGTGCAAAGCAAAAATGCAATAATTGTAAAAAAAAACTTCACAAAGATTTGTTTTCAACAACAAAACACATAATGATGGTATGTACATATATACCCCCACATGACTCTACTTATTGGAACCATCAACAAGATGGATTTGGGATGGAATTACTGGAACAAGGTTTATTAGACCTACAGGATTTGTTTGGTGACTTCTACATTTTATTAACTGGTGACTTTAATGCACGAACAGCAGATGAAAATTATTGCCCTTTCGATAACGATGTTGAGGACGAAATTATAAATGCGTTGGGCACCATGGAATTTCGTAGAAAATCTCAAGACGGGCAAAAAATGTATTTGGCAACCAATTATTGGAAATTTGTCAAATATTTGACTGTTTTATATTGAATGGTTTATGTGAAAGACATTTTGATGACAGCTTCACTTATGTTTCATCAGCGGGGTCAAGTACGGTAGATTATTTCATTATGTCGTGTGAACTGTTTCACGAGGTTAATGTATCTTCCGTAATCATTGATAATGTGGTAGAATCAGATCACCTTCCAGTTATTATGACATCCGTTTGGAAAACAGTGGATACTGGAGAAAAATAAAGCGTAAAGAAATTGCAGGTGAAAATAAAATGACAGAAAAATTAGTTTGGAAAGAAGATAAAAAAGGTAATTTTATTAACGCTTTGAAGAGCATGCAATACAGGGTAAAATTTATGAGGCTATGATTTTAATAGACAGTGACGTTGATAGTGCTTTATATTGACATTTAACCAATGTTTACATGATGCTAGTAAATGTATGTACAACAGGTGTCATCCGGGTCCGGAAAAGAAGTCTGAATGGTTTGATGAGGAATGTTCCATGGTTAAAAAGGAAACTAGAATGAAGTTAAACCAGTTCAGGAGATCCAGAGATGAAGGAGATAGACTTATATATGTTGCAGCGCGGAAGAATTACAAAAAATTACTAAAATTGAAGAACAAAGCATATCGAAAACAAAAAAGCTGATTCTCTCGCAGATTACTTTCTAACTCGACACTTTTTTGGAAGGAACTTAAGAAATTGGGCTGTGGGAATAGAGAAAGAATTGTAAATAGTATAGACGTCACTGACTGGGTAAGTCACTTTAAAAATGTTTTCCAGGCAATGACGGCAGCAATGAACAGCATTCCCAAATGGAAGTAGACTTATCAGAGCAAGTTGACCATGAATTAAAAACAGCCCGATTTCGGAAGAGGAAATCATTTTGCAATAAGCAAGTTAAAACCTAATAAAGCTTGCGGTATAGATGGAATTTATGCCGAAATGCTCAGAAACGGCGGTAAGGAGACAACGAAATTTCTTCATAAACTATTCTACACTTTTCGAAAAAAAGTATCTACCCAGAATGCTGGTCTAAGGCAATTATAATTCCAATTTACAAGAAAGGGAATCCTGAAAATGTGGACAATTATAGAGGCGTTTCATTGTTAAGTATTGTATCAAAATGCTATACATTGATATTAAACAGGAGATTACATTCCTGGATCAACAACAACCAGCTGATTTCTGAAAACCAAGCAGGATTCAGGAAAAAACTACTCAACTACTGATCAGATATTTACACTATATGCAACCGTTCAGAAATGTATGTCTATGAAGGAAGGAAATTATACGCTGCCTTCGTGGACTTTAAAAAGGCCTTTGATTCTGTTCGTCATGACAAACTTTTAGAATGCATTAGAAACCAGGGTGTCAAAGGGAAATTTTTTGCTTCTTTGTCTGCTATGTATAATTCATTATTGTCATGTGTACGGGTAAACAATGAACTGTCCGAATTTTTTGCGTGTCCTGTTGGTGTTAGACAGGGGTGCGTTTTGAGCCCTGTGTTATTTTCAATATTCATTAACCAGTTAGCCAATAGTGTGAATGAAAGAGGTAATCATGGTGTTCAAATTTTGCCTGACATAGTAGAACTTTTTATTCTCCTTTTGCTGATGATGTTGTTCTACTCTCAATCACACCAACTGGTTTACAACAGCAATTAAATATTTTGAAAGATTTTTGCGAGAGAATATGCAGTTGACAGTTAATACTGATAAAACTAAAGTAATGGTCTTTAGGAAAGGGGGTTTCTTGGAAAACGTGAGAGGTGGTTTTATAATGGCTCCAAGTTAGAAGTGGTAAATAGTTATTGTTATCTGGGTTTCAATTTTACAACAATGATTAGTGCAAAAAAAAAAAAGGACGGATCACTTGGTTACAAAAGGAAAAAAGCAGTGGTTCAATTAAATAGAACTTTCAGTAAATTTAAAGAAATGAACAATAAAACCTTTTTCAAAAATATTTGACGTGAAGATCCAACCCATTTTATTATATTCATCCGAAATATGGGGATTAAATAGATTAGAACAAATCGAAAAAGTTCATATGTTGGCGTGTAAAAGATTTTTTTTAGGCGTTCCAGTCAAGACTCCAAATAAGATGGTATATGGTGACCTGGGTAGATATATCCGCTTCATGTTAACTCATGCACGAATTCCATTAGATATTGGTTTAAGCTGTTACATATGAACCCTGATCGGTTGCCTTATAAGGCGTATCTAATGTTATGGAATTGGACAGGAATGGAAAGGACTGCTGGGCGTCAAAAATAAGAGAAATTCTATGCACGACTGGTTTCTACATAGTCTGGTTTCAACAAGGTGTAGGGGATAGAAAGGCTTTCTTGAGTATGTTTAAACAGAGACTAGTAGATATGTTTATACACAAGAATGGTATATGTGCTATTCGAGATAGAGACAGATATGAGAGTTATCGAACTTTCAAAGTCATTTTTGAAAAAGATAAGTACATATGTCATATGGATGTGTATTGTTTTCGTGTTGCTATTGCGCAAATAAGGTTTAATGTTTTACCACTCAACAACAATGTTTACAGATATAGTGATAGAGTTCAAGATAAAATGTGTCCTTTTTGTAAATCAAAAATTGAAAATGAGGCCCATTTTTTGAAAGGAGTGCATTATGTATAATGACTTAAGAGAGAAGTTTCTAAGTCTCCATATTTAATAAGCCCATGACTTGTTTATGCTTTGCATGTCCTGCACATGTATTGTGCTCAGTGCTGACTATTCCCCAGTCCCCGTGCCCCGTCCCGGGAAAATAAAATGAAAATGATTTTACTTTTCAGAACCGGTCCAAATCTGTTTTTCACTTGAATTGACATAGACCAGTGTGCTCGTGCATGGGTCTCTCAGATCCAAGCTGCCAAACAATATACAGCTGGGACATTTTCATAAATGCCATGGTCAGTGAAGTCTTTTTGACCATAATCTGTGAATCTTTTACGCTCGAGGGTATTGGAATCTATGATTACACGTTTCAAAGAACATTACAATCGAATTTTAAAAGTAATTTGTGGGAAAACTTTAATGTTAAACACACACACACACACACACACACACACACACACACACACACACACACACACACACACACACACACACACACACACATTTCGCGCGCACGCACGCACGCATGCACGCATGCACGCACGCACGCAAGGAGAGAGAGAGAGAGAGAGAGAGAGAGAGAGAGAGAGAGAGAGAGACAGACAGACAGACAGACAGACAGACAGACAGACAGACTGACAGACAGAGACAGAGACAGAGAGACGTTGAGAGAGGGAGGGAGGGGGGGGGGGGGGATACCTTCGACCTCGACATAACCAAAACATAAGGGAACATTTAAAACAAAATGTCTAACTTGAAGTTAGAGCCAGCCAAGTACAAAAAGAAAAGAAAGAAAAGAAAGAAAAAAAAAAAAAGAAAAAGAAAAGGAAAAATAAAAATAGAAAGAAATGTCTGCAGACAGGAAGGATCGGTAAATGAAGGACAAAGAAAATATGAAGAAAAGAACGGCGATAACAGAACAGAAAGGCAGACAAAAGAAAAGGAAGGAAGGGGGGAAAAATGATGAAATTAAACAAAAAATCAACAGAAATATCGATGACATGCAAACTCCTATGACAGATCTCAGTTATGATTGCTCCCCCCGAATCCCTACCTTCCGCGATTCCGGCTTGTATGTTTGTAATCACAT
>JADBJO010001380.1:387500-397500 GCA_016801955.1 Conus betulinus | reverse complement strand
GGGCATAGGACATGACATGAATGAGGGAACAGGAAGTGAAGATTTCAGAGAGGGGGGGGGGGGGGATTTCAGGGGGTGTATGAGGGGGGGGGGGGGGGGGTGATGCAGGGTGTGATATGGGTGAACGTACTTGGGTAAAAGAGACGCGACGTGATTGGTGTATTGGGGCAAAAGGGGGTGGTGAACATCTTGAGGTGAGTTAGCGTATAGGCAGAGGGGGGGGGGGGTGGGGGCTGATGAAGGGCGTGAGGTGGGGGACGTATTGGGGGAGAGGGAGCGGATGAAGTGCGTGACATCGGTGGGTAAATCGAGGCAGAGTGGGTACGGATGCAGGCCGTGACATGTGTTGACTTACTGAGGTAGAGGGGGCCCGGATGAATATGCGTGACGTGGGCGGGCGCACATGGGCAGAGGAGGCATGTGTGCAGGGCGTATGTGACAAGGGAGCATGTATTACAGCAGAGAGGGCGCACATGATGGTCATGATACGGTGGGCGTATTGGGCAGAGGGGGGCGCGGATGAAGGAGATGACGTGATGGGTATATTGAGGCAATGTGTTGGATGAAGGGTTCAACATGTGTGGACTCACTGGAGCAGTGGAGGCTGGATAAAGAGCATGACGTAGATGGGCGTACTGGAGTAGATGGGGACATGGTTGCAGAGCGTGTGGGACACTGGGGTGCATTTCAGGGCCGAGTGGGCGCAGCTGAAGGGTATGATGTGGTGGGTATATTAGGGCAGAGTGTTGGATGAAGGGTTTGACATGGTGGGCACATTGGGGCAGAGGGGGTGTGCAGATGATGGGTGTCACGTGGGTGGATATATTTGGGCAGAGGAAGCTTGGATGAAGGACGTGATAGCGTTGGCGTATTGGAGTAGAGAGGGCGCCAATCAAGGGTGTGGCATGGTCATTTATTGGGGCAAAAGGGGTGCGAATAACGGGCGTGACATGGGTGTCATCTTGGAGCAGAGGAGGCGCGGATGAAGGGCGTGACGAGGGTGTCTTATTGATTCAGAGGGAGCAGGAATATAGGGCATGACACGGTGGGCGTATCAGGGCAGGGGGGGGGGGGGGGGGGGTATGAAGGGCGTGATATGGCATGACATGGTGGACATATTGGGGCGTAGGATGCGCGGGTGGGGGGACATATTGGGGGGGGGGGTAGGGGGGCGTGGTGATGGATGGGAATTGGACATATTGGGGCGTAGGGGGTGGAGGGACTGACAGGGTGGGTGTATCAGGGCAGGGGGGGGGGGGTATGAAGGGCGTGACATGGCGTGACATGGTGGGCATATTGGGGCGTAGGGGGCGCGGATAGAGGGAATGACATGGTGGGTGTATCGGGGCAGAGGAGGCGCGGAGGAAGGGCGATGCGTGTGGGCGTATTGAGACAGTGAATGCAAGGATGAAGGGCATGAAATGGTGGGAATACTGAAGCGGACGAAGAGCATGACGTGGATGTCTCAGTGGGGTGGTGAGGGCGGTAGGATGAAGAGCGTGACATGGAGGGCGATTTGGACAGAAGGAGAGCGGATTGATGGCGTGGATATGAGTGTCTTAGAGGGGCAGTGGGTACAGTTAAACGGGCGTGATGTGATCAGGGAACAGGCGCAGAGTGGGCGTGGATAAAAGTGGTGACATGTTTGTCTCATTGGGAAAGAAGGGGCGCAGATTAAGGGCATGACATGGCCAGTGTATTGGGGCAGAGGGGTCGGAAGAAGGGCATGACATGGAAGTGTGTGTGTGTGGGGGGGGGGGGGGGGGGGGGGGGGGGGGGATTATTGGGGCACATGGGGGTGCGGATGAAGCGCGTGATATGGTTGGTACAATGGGGCAGAAAGGGGCGTGGGTGGAGGGCGTGACACGTTGGACATCTTGGGACAGAGAGGCCAAGGATGAAGGCAAAGCATGGTGGGAGTATTGAAGCAGATGAAGGGCATGGCGTGGGGAGTCTAAACGGGGCCCAGCCGGCATGGACGATGGGCCTGACATGGACGACACATTGGGCAGAAAGAAGAAGAAGAGGATGGCGTGAACATGAGTGTCTTATAGGGGCAGAAGGTAAGGATGAAGGACACGACATGATCGGCGTATCGGGGGCAGAGGTGGCGCAGATGAAGGAAATGGCATGGGTTTCATGTTCGGAGAGAGAGGTCATTAATGTTGAAAAAATGCACTTTTTGCGAAAACACAAAATGCGAGCGTTCCCCATCTATTTTGGCAGTGTGACATCGCACAAGAAATGTTGGAAAAGGCTTAGAAACCAGCAGCTATCAAACGTGTATATGTGCACAAGAGAAAAAAAAAAAAAGTGTATGAGTCAAATGTTTTGCTTGGATATTCACAAAATCACGAAACGGATGAGATTTTTTTTTAATTTCGTTGCCTTGCTCACCAAATTCTCAGTAAACCGTTTGAAAGTGAGCAAAACCCAGTCATTTCCAGCCCCATTTCTAGAGCAATTACATGATCGACACAAAATAGGGAACACACTCTCTCTTGGTAACATGAAAAATACGGTTTCTTCATAGGTGGAAATGCTGTGAATCTTTATTCATGACAATGACTGATTTTGATGGCGTATGTTACATGTACTATCCTTACATTATCATTTACTTTTTCTTTAAGAAAATGTTTCAAGAATGGAAGGTCAGGTTTGCAAATGTTCTCTCTCTCCCTCTCTCTCTCTCTCTCTCTCTCTCTCCGTCGGCCCTCCTCTCTCTCTATCTCTCTCTCTCTCTCTCTCTCGTCTCTCTCTCTCTCTGTCCCGTTCTCTCTCTATCTCTCTGACACATGTTGGCATTTGACAGCACAGTATTCAAACACTGCCTGATGAAAGAGAGTAGGAGCAGCAGACTCATGAGTGCCAGGGAATTGCACAGTGGAAGGGGATATGATTTCAAGCCCAGCAGAAACTTTGTAAAAGACTTTGTACAAAGCCTCAGTCAGAAGGGAATCAGAAAAGAGGCTAAAAGTAAAGTGCGCGCGCGCGCGTGCGTGTGTGTTGTGTGTGTGTGTGTGTGTGTGTGTGTGTGGTGTGTGTGTGTGTGTGTGTGTGTGTGTGTGTGTGTGTGCGCGCGCGTGTATGTGGTGTGTGTGTGTGTGTGTGTGTGTGTGTGGTGTGTGTGTGTGTGCGCGCGCGCGTCCTCGCGCGCGTGCGCATGTCCTTTGGTATGTCACGTGCATGGTTTCAGAACCTAAAACTAATACCGTCGTGTACATGTACTCTCTCTCTCTCGTCTCTCTCTCTCTCCTCTCTCTCTCTCTCTCCTCTCTCTCTCCTCTCTGTGTATGTGTGACAAGCAGCTCATTCTCTCCGGCCCTCCAACTCTGCAAACCTACAGGGATCAAATGCCCCCGCGGTGATCAAGCTGATGTGCCCATGCATCTGTGGCATACCCTAATTGTGTCTCATGACATATCACTAGTGCATCGTCTGTCCAATACGAAGGAACAAACCGGATAAATCAATAGACCTATCAAACAATAACTAAATTCCAATTAAATGCCTACGCGATGTATGGACATGCATGCACGCACACACCACCACACACACACACACACACCACACCACACAAACACACGCACGCACCCATTCCTACACACACACCACCATACACGCGCGCGCGCGCTGGCGCACACACACGCATAAGTACGTTCACACACACACAAGTTCACACACACACACACACACACACACACACACACACACACACACACACACACACACTCATACGTACGTTCACACGCACGCATGGACAGACAGACAGACAGACAGACACAGACAGACAGACACGACACACACACACAAACACACACACGCACACACACACACACACACACACACACACACACAGCACACACGCACGCACGCGCACGCACACACACACACTCCACACACACACGCAACACACACACACATATATATAATATACATACATACATATATATATATATATATATATATATATATATACACCATACACACACAACACACACACACACAACACACACCACACACACACCACACATACGTGCGCACGCGCGGGAGCGGAAGATTGCACACACAAACCCTGTTTATGCTTCGAGTCAGTTTCCATAGCTCCGACGTCATGCCGCATTCATAACTTCTATTTGATCTCGCTAAAAATGAATGGTTTTTTTTTTCTTTGAAAATCCCCGAGTCTCTCGACTTTCCATCTCCTCATCTCATATTTCCCTTCATCAATCAATGTCGCATTGTATTCCCTCAGCTGTGATGATGCGTGCGTGTTGTCCTCTTTGTCACTTTGTTTTTTCAATATCATCAAAATTTTAGATGTGCATCAGTAGATATTGGCGCAACCACAGGGGAGGGAGAGAGAGAGAGAGAGAGAGAGAGAGAGAGATAGAGAGAGGAGAGAGAGAGAGAGAGAGAGAGAGATGAATGATTTATTGAAGATTTATTGAGAAAAAAAACTTATAAAGCCTATTCTCAAGGGGAGGATTTAATGGGATGGGTGTTGTACAAAACTGTCAAAGAGGAAACACACGTAACACATGCTAGATCACATCTCAATGAGGAAACCAGATTCACTGAAGATAATTTGATGTAAATGTCAAACATACCAGTGCGTCTATCCACAAACCACTATGATTTCCGTCGTTGACAGCTCTGGTGTCGCCAGAAGCCATTTTCATGTATTCTCTCGCAGTATAGTGAAAGCGCTCCTCGTTCCTGGTCATTTCCTGTTGATATGCCATCATGTCACTGATGGCAACTTTGGCAGCGTGAACATCCTACGGTCGACTGACCTGCGAAAGGTCTTCGGGATCATCTCTTCATTCTGAATCAGGGTCGTTCTCAGTTCCCATGTCTTCATCTGTTTTTGTTTCGTGCGGAAGTAACTGGTGGCCTGTTATGTTCACAGAACGTGTCAGGGAATTCTGCACCACAGTCTTCGTTACCACCTGGCTCGACCGACACAATATCCAACACGAGATCTTCATCGCGTTCGATTGTCACCAGTTTGTTAGTCACACTGTCCCATGTTGATTTCATTTTGAGTGTCGCTGTGCCGTGTGTTGTGTGCAGGCTGTGGTGAGAATGGAGGAGAATTGTTGTCACAATGAAAAACGTCACCACATGCAGCGTAGCTGTTAATTCAGTCAACACTGTACATTAGGCTAGGTTGCATCGGCCAAAAACAGATCAGACGGAGTGAAACCTTCACTTGCCTGTTTGTGCTGATTATTTCTGTGTAACTCGGTTCTGCGTCTGTCTCTGTCAACCTGTGACGGGCATTTCTGTCGATGCACAGTACTGTGGCATTAGGTTTGCGTTGCAGGAGGGCTGGTCGGTATTTGTAGTCAAGCGTTGGATAACAACTGATTGTTTTCCCTCTGCCTTCAAGTTTAAAAGACGACTGTGTCGTCTCCTGTAGTGCAGCATTGAGGTAGTCGCTTCCAAAGAAGATGGGAAACCTTCAACCGGCAGAGTGGACAATCTACAAAGCAGATTGAAATTTGTCAGAGCAGATAAAAGAACGCCTTGCTCGTTGCCCGTCAAGGGAAGCCACTCCAGAGAGAGAGAGATTGTGTCAAGTTTCAAAGCCATTCACAGGGGTGGGGGTGATGATTACAGAACAAACTGCAAATTCTAACGAATGCAACACCTTTCAAATACAAAAGGACATTATTGCAAAAATGAATCCCAATCGCGGAAGCTGATGTACAGTATTGAATACCCGATGAAAGCATTGAAAGAGCGCGAGCGCGCACGCGAGAGAGAGAGAGAGAGAGAGAGAGAGAGAGAGAGAAAATTCATGTAGAACTCTCCCCCTCATGAAGGGGTGAATGTACAACCTATAACACTTCATCATACCATGCAAATGAAGTACTATGACACAACAGCTGTGGCAATCATGATTATTATGCAATCTTATAATGTACCTATTTCTCTGTATTTTAAAGCCTGGTAAACAACAAACACCGATGAATTGTGATGCAACATCTTGTTTAGTATATGCTTCAGTAAACTTTGTTTTAAGAAACAAGCTTTTTGATAATGTTAAGGTTCTGGAAATAGTTTTTTTTCTAATTTCAGTGACGCTTTGGACAATTTCAAGGGACAAAGTCCATCTCATTTTCTTTAGACATCTGGCATAACAGACACACCAGATCAAAATCATTAGAATATACTGAAATAAAAGTAGGTACATTGAAATCAAATATGCAAGTTTAAATCTAGTATTATGCATTTCAGTTTTCGACCCATATTTGCAAATGCAGCTTATTAAATCACAGGTATTACAAAAAAAAAATGAATATACAAATCAGCTAGTTCAAATGTAGTATATTCGAGTGTTGCCATTTCAAGTCAATCAAACGTTGACAAAAGATTGCTATAAAGTTATTTTTGTTTCCCACATTAGAAATACCACAATTCATTGATATAAAACAAACATGCACGTTTGATATCCAGTGTGCGCGCGCGCGCGATGTGTGTGTGTGTGTGTGTGTGTGTGTGTGTGTGTGTGTGAAAGAAAGAGAGACGAGAGAGAATAGAGAGAGAGTAAATGACAGCCATTATGCATCTCAGTTATAAACCCATATTTGACTGCTGCTTATTAACATGACACAGGTATTACAAAAAACTGTTTTACACAAATCAGCTGTATAAACCAGCTCTGAACAAATGACCAACCGTTGCCATGCCATCAATCACCACGTATCCAGCCCCTCCAAACTGGGCCCACATCTAGAAAGCTTCGATGCCACAGAACAAATCGTGGTGAAGTTTAGCTGTGTGTTGAAACGTCGGAGGTCCCGTGACATGCTCACGAATTCGAAGAATCAAACACCACTGAAACTGTGTGAGTGATGTTGTCAGAAGCACCGTGTCCATGCCTCACAGCCCTGCACTAAATAGTCCGCGACCAAGCTTCTGTAGATTGTATGCTTTTCTCTTGGTGACAGGACCACTGCAGTCGGTGTGTGCAAAAAAGGTGCTAGCCTGTTCAATACCTTAGTAACAATTCTGCAGATTGGTAACAGACAAGTCCAAAGTACGTGGAGTCGAAATTTAGTATCGGGGTCTTGAACATAATCTGTCTAAGATCTCTGACAAAGTTGCAGATAGATACCACACAATTTCAAGGTAAAAGAAGGACTCAAAAACTAAGGGGGAGGCCACAGAAACAGGGTGGTGGTGAAGTGTGCTGTGTTGTGTGTGTGTGTGTGTGTCCCGTGTGTGTGTGATTTCATATAATCACGACCGTTCCTTTAGGAAGACAGAGGTTTTGTGTTGATCGATTGTGGCAACTACTTTCGTCATTACTTCTGCATATGTATGACTTAAGATCAGGGTGGTCAAAGACGGGGTATTGACGACCGTTTAAAATTTCCCCGCGGTGTGATACCAAGAAAAAAAATACTGACTTCTAAAAAGAAGGGATACCTCCACGAGGGCCCCAGTGTCGGGTTCAATAAGGGGGAGACCTCAGAGTCGATAGTCAGGTCGCACACTCACCACTCAGCACAAGAGCCAAGAATACAATACATAATCACTTTATTCTCTTATGCACGCACACATACACACTGCTGTTTTGGACTCGGGGCCTATCACAGAAGAGGGAATAGGCAAAATGTATGGAGAAAAGAGGGGGCAGAAGAGGAAAGCACCCTTATGAAGAACTAACTATCCTACTGGGTAAAACTAAAGGTTGGTAATAAACACGGAGTACCCGAGGGATACCTGCTAGGTCCAAAATGCTTATCCCACTATTGTTTATCCCCCCCCCCCCCCCCCCCGCAAAGAGAGAAAAGAAGTCAGAAACACGTCTAACACACATGCAGGGCCTATTTCTTAACATAAACAGCTATTCTTTCAAAAGGGAGAAAAAAAAAAAAGAAACCAGTAAAATAGTTTGCTGCCATCTGGCTGGGTGCGCCTAAACGGGAAGGAACCACCCCCACTACACCGCCTTACACCACAGTCACACTGTCTCGAAGGAATACTTAACTGTTGTCCGCACAGGTATGAGTCTTTTGCTGTACTGAAAAATCACCGTAGCAAGAAGATCCTCCCTCTGAGATCAACGCACGTGGACCGGTGGACTGCTCCCTTCGTCAGCGCGTGTAGCGGCACTACTGCTGTCCCACGTAATGAGCTGGGGCACATTTGCTGATTGGGAAGACAAACTGAGGATCCTAGAGGGACAGCAACCACAACAACCCAGCACAGCACCGGGGATCAATAGCGTGTTGCCACATATCTGTTGCTACCCATAGTCAGTTTATGAATAGGAGTGGGGTATATGGGGAAATCATAAGTTCCACATAATATCTATTTTAACTCTATGAACGTCCCACACTGATTTCAGTCGGTAGGGTAGTACGATGATATTCATAAATTCTGTTTAACCCAAGTAGATCCACCAAGTCAAAGAGAAAATAAATCTTACTACAAGGCCTTTGTTCCCGACAACATAGGACAAACAAAGCACGGAATAACATGAGAACGAGTACCACAAACACAGAACAAGATAAAACGACACAAAACAGACCAGACCAGGAGCGAGCGTGATGAACGGGTGTGCTGAGGAGTGTCACCATCCACCCGTCATAATTCCACTCTGGCCGCGTGCTAGCCTCGTCGTGCGTCTCGACCTACCCGCTAGTTTCCCTTATTATTTCTTCTAACCAAGGGAACTCACTCGTTGGCATTTGAAATGCTATGGTTTAAAATTATCCACACCGTTACGAATGATATCGAGCGAACATTAATGTTGGAACCCAAATGGTTTGACCAACTGACATGTTGCCGCAGACGTAACGAATGCAATTACTTATTATTACATGAATTATTTACACGGTTATCAAACCAACATAAGGCAACCAGTCCTATATAGCTTTAAGAAAACAAGCCCTCTAGGCTGCTACCAAGCAAAATGAATAGGAATTCCGATTCGTACCGACCTTTCCAATCTACACATAGAAACAAGCTCTTCCAGTGCTTACCAACAGGATGGTGGACGGGGAGAAAAAAAGGAGAATAGCAATAGGACCATCGCCCCAAATCGGTGAAGACGGGACAACCCGGACCTCTGCAGACAGGAGTTCCAGCAGGACCGTCGCCCCACGTCGATGAGGACGGGACAACCCGGACTGGAACCCAAGAAGCCTGGAACCCAAAGAGAGGAATAAAGGAAGGACCGTTGTCCAACGCCGGCGAAGACGGGGCAACCCGGACCTCTGTAAGAAAATAAGGAAAACAGGTCCCGTTGCCCCATGCTGGTGAAGCAGGACAACCCGGACCTCTGTTGACTAGACCCAAACGAAGTGGCCTAACAGCAGAAATACTCGTTGACGGTTTCCAGTGGCAGATATGGTGCTCTCTCGCTCAATGAACGACTCAGGAATGAAAAGCATAGCCACACACACACACACACACACACACACACACACACACTGTCAGCACTAGAACGGTGAACAGTTGTCGCAAACACTGTCGTAAACGATACGTGTGTCATAAGTTCCTCATGCTGCGCCGAGCGATACGGCACAGTGAGGAGAGGTTGGGGGTTGGAAGGGGAAACTCATCCACCTCTTCCTGATTAAACCACCTAGGGGGAAGCGAGGGGGTCGTCCATGACACACACAGACACCATTGTTTTCCCATAGTCGTCGCACTTTAAAAAAGCTCGATTCAGTAATATAAGTAATTCTTATTCCGGCATCTATCAGGATGAGTGCACACACACACACACACACACACACACACACACACACACACACACACACACACACACACACACACACACACAAACACACACACAGGCACACACTCACACACACACACACACACACACACACACACACACACACACACACACACACACACACACACACACAGCGCAGGTAGGAAGACACCTCCCCACTTAACACTATTCGCAATAGGGAACAGATCTGAGAGACATTCATTCATTCTAAGTACCCCCCCCCCCCCCCCCCCCCCC
>JADBJO010001380.1:360000-365000 GCA_016801955.1 Conus betulinus | reverse complement strand
ATTAAAAGGCGTAGGGTGATTGGTATTAAAAGGCGTAGGGTGATTGGTATTAAAAGGCGTAGGGTGATGATTGGTAGAAGGCGTTAGAGTGATTGGTATTAGAAGGCGCAAGGTGATTGGGACTAGGAGGCGTAGGGTGATTGGTATTAGAAGGCGTAGGGTATTGGGTATTAGAAGGCGCAAGGGACGATTGGTAGTAGAAGGCGCAGGGTGATTGGTATGAGAAGTCGCAGGATGATGGTATTAGAAGGCGCAGGGTGACTGGTATAAGAGGGCGCAGGTTGAAGCAGGTGGAAGATGGGTTGGGACTCGGACGGGAAATAGAGAGGAAATAAAAAGTCTTTCACACACCACTTTTCTCGCCGTAAGCGCATCCGTAATCTTTTTCCTTTCCATGGCAGTAGTAGTCATCTTGCTGCTGCGATGGAGGCGCAAGTGGGCAATGGTCTTCGCTTGTCCAGGTCTTCAGTTATGGGCAACAGGGTAAAGGATTTTGAAACCGATCCACCCTGCAACGTTCCCATTTATGACTTGGTTGGTCAGTCTGTATGGTTTCTACACTGTTCTTTATTTTGGCACACACACACACACACAGACACACACACACAGAGAGAGAGAGAGAGAGAGAGAGAGAGAGAGAGAGAGAGAGAGAGAGAGAGAGAGAGAGAGGAGAGAGAGAGAGAGAGAGAGAGAGAGACTTTACGTTACTTCATTTTCTCTTCCATTTGTAAACCTCACGTTTTTCCGCTACACTGTCTCAGGCTGCTTTTCATTCGTTGCTCTGTTTGTGTGTGTTTCTGTCATCATCATCATCATCATCATCATCATCATCATCATCCTCATCATCATTATCATCATTATAGTCATCATCATAGTCATCATCATCATTATGATTAATATGATCATTATCATTTTATCATCATCGTCATCACCATCATCATCATCATCATCATCATCATCATCATCATCATCATCATCGTCTCATCGTCGTCATCGTCGTCCTCTTCTGCATATTCTTTAGTTCCGATTGTTATGTATGTTATTTGTCGTTAAAGTTTGAAGAAAAAGAAAAGCAAAACAAACAAACAAACAAACAAACAAAACAGGTATTCCCTGCTGAAGTATTTTTGCCATAAATTGGCATGAGCCTGGACCTTCTGGCATAGAAACACCAGCACGAATCTTCATTTATGTTATTGTACTCTGTAAAAGAATATTAGATACAAGAATTTCTTGCCTGATGTATACATTTGTCACCATTAGGATCGCAACTTAGACCTTTCGCACACAAACCGGCAGCGATAAATCAGACAATGCATCATTTTGTATCCTTCCACACAAAACCCCACAGGTAGGAAATCTTTTGGCTGCCGTGCGCGTACGTCCGGGTATCTGTAAGTATGTTTGCTTTCGAACGCGTGCGTCTTGTGAGCCTTTATGAACAGAGGGGTGGAGGTGTGGTTGAGGATTTCTGAGATTACTCTTAAATCACCAGAAATGAAACACGTTTTGATGGGCGGTTAGAATGCCATTTCTTCATATTGCATGATCAGTGATCAATGATCAGTATGGTAACCTTTATCACTCAGAGATAAGTAACACCCAACTAACTCACAGTGCATTGCAAGCATACTACAAGCGTCCTTTAGCAGTGGGCATTCAGTTTCAAGCATGAGTTTGACATGCGATGCATTCAAAATGCACTTAAAACTTGTGAAGGGCATGTCACAGCTTGCATTTCGAGATGTTATAAAATTCCCATTTGTCCAGACACCGGGGAAATGCTTTTTCCCCCCAGTCCATTACCATGTCGAGTTTCTTCAGGATTCGGACGTGACATCACAGGGATTTCAGCAAGTGGGTAAAAGGTGGTCGTACATCTCCGTCAGCCAGTGAAGCATCGTCCGTGGAAAGAAGAAAATAATAGCTGTCTTCAGATTGAATTAAAAACGTCTCCTGACGTGTTAATGCCTGCAACCTTTCCCACCCGCTTTAAATCTCCTCTCTCTCTCTCTCTCTCTCTCTCTCTCTCTCTCTCTCTCTCTCTCTCTCTCTCTCTGGTCTGCGACTGGCTTAATATCGTATCTTGTGTGTGTGTGTGTGTGTGTGTGTGTGTGTGTGTGTGTGTGTGTGTGTGTGTGTGTGTGTGTTGGTTGTTGTTGTTGTGTTGTTCTACTTTTTTCTTCTTCTTCTTCTTCTTCTTCTTCTTCTTCTTCTTCTTCTTCTTCTTCTTTTCTAGAGAGCATAGTGCATGCGGCGTCTACTTTGAGCATCAAGGTTGTAATATCAGGAATCTCTATATAAAGATAGATCTGAAGAAAATCCTACACAGACGTACCTGTTGTCAACATTTAAACAGGAGTTGCAGATCCCTCTACGTTTTAGATTTCTTTTTTTTCGCAGAAGATTTGTTTGTCAGATGGCAGCCTTCTTCTATTCTCTGGCGAACAAAGGCGTTGTTTTAGGCAGCTGTTTTAGGTCTTTAGTCTGCTGTCATGGTCTATTATTTATACTTCAAATTAGAAAAAAGTTGGACCAGTTCATTCTAAGACAGATATTGATTCAGATAAATAGCTCTTCACGTACCAAGTGGGATAATTTGAACTGTGACCAACGTTGCTGAGCTGTCGTCAGTGGAGTCTCATTAACTTGTTCACTCAAGTTGTCTGAAAGACAGTGAAGTGTTGTCTGGCGCCTACAATTTTCAAGCCGTGTGAGTTTACGTGACATAGGTTGACTGTGTACCAGAGTTTTGCTCCCGGTACTGGACTTTTGATTATGTTACTCCTCATTGTAATAAGGCTTCGACTGCTGTCGGAGGTTTGGCTGAGACTCGGGGAAAGATACTGGCGGGGGGAGGGGGGTCGATTTTTTCGCCTATTTTTCATTGTGCGCTCAGTGAAAGGATAGTGACAGGGCGCTGGGATTGGAGAAAGGCCTGCCAGTGTGTGGGTGGGCTTGTGTCAACAGATCTCCAATCTCATCATCCTCTTTTCATCATCTGCTGTCTGGGTCTGGTGTGGTGGCTGGTGGTGTGGGGCAGGCCACCTGTTCTGTTTCAGTCGGGGGCAGGGAAGCCTCAGACGCTGAGGGGAAGCTGAACTTCAACCTGCAGACCTTGATTGAATGAGGCCTGCTCTGATGTGTGCCAGGGATTCTCTTTTTTGTCTGATTTTCCCCAGATGTTGATGAGTCATGGACAATATTATAACTTGGCTCCGGAAAAGACTAACAATATACTTTCGTCACCCCTACCCTATTAATTTCTTCTTCTTCTTCTTCTTCTTCTTCTTCGTCAATCATCATCACCATCATCAATATCATCATCATCATCATAACCCACCACCACCACCACCACCACCACCACCACCATCATCATCATCATCATCATCATCATCATCATCATCATCATCATCATCATCATTCTTATCATAAAATCAAAATATGAACAGTTTGTGGTGGTTGTGTTATGATGTTGTTGATTGGTGTTTGTTTGTTTGTTTTTCTCCTACAACAAACACAACGCATTGAATTCTTTTTTCTATATTTATGAATAGATCATTTTGAAATAGACACAATCTTTATTCCTGGTGTTTGATGACTGTCACTAACTGCTTTCATTGAGGTGGCTACGATTTTACCCACGTTCATGCGTCTGTTCCTGTGCTGGCTTACACACAAATCACGATGAACATTTCAGACACGCATAGTCTCAGCAAATGGGACGTGACCGGAGGACGAACCCATTTTATCATTGGTACGGATCTGTGACGCCATACTGATCCAGCAGGGAGCGCAAGATCATTAGCTACCTTTAAAAACGACATGTCTTCCATGTGCATAGGTCTTTAACTCCTGTGCTTCATTTATGATTGGTTCATCCATTCCCTTGTGGTTTTGTCACGTACCAGAAGGAAGGAAACTGATGTGGTTTCGATGTCAGTGGGATCGTGTGGGGGTTTTGTCTATGCACACCCGTCCAATTTCGCTACATGGACTGTGCGGGTTGATAGCAACAGAGTTATTTCATTCCCCTGTGCATTCTGTGAATGCATCATAGTTCTGTGAATTCACTAGAACCCTTATCACTTCCTTATCTATTTGTAACAAACCATTACAAGGACCTCCTACATAAATATGCAACAACATTTTCGTCGAGGTACACAAGTCTGAATTTCCCCCCTGTCTTCTTTTTATTTTTTTTCTTAATTTAGAAAGAGAGGGGGCTAGTTACCGCCAAGGGCATTGACAAACAAACAAAGCACAGGACAAGACACGATGCATTTCGAGCTCTTGGGTCTTCTTCAGGGGGAAAAAATATCACATTTAACATTTTAGGACAGTAGAAACAAAGAACGAAGAGAGACTATCTACGTGTACTTGTCAACGCTGTCTACCACTTCTCATTCCGACTGTCCCACCATTTCATTCAGATTTTATATAGTCTCTCTTCGTTCTTTGCTTTTACTGTCCTAAATGTTAAATGCGATCTGGTTTTTTGTTTTTTTTTTTTTGTTTTTTTGCCTGAAGAAGACCCAAGAGGTCGAAATGCATCGTGTCGTATCCTGTGCTTTGTTTGTCAACGTCCTTGGCGGTAACTAACCCCCTCTCTTTCTAAATTTTGCTTCGTTCTCCGCCATCAGTCAGTCCATTTTGAAACTTTTTTTCTTTTCTTAGTTTACCTTAACACCCTGAATTAAAGTCTCTAATGGTCCTCCCCAGAAGAAAGGTGGACACTCAATTTACAGTTATCAAAACAGACAACGCTTTTAGTATTCATTTAAGCAATGGCGGCAGCTCTTCTTTATGGTGGGCACAATGTCGAACCATGTTTCTGCAGGTCCTTTACGCTTGGGAATTATTGCTGGATACCTCTCATAAAACCAGAAAACAATGTGCTTATCTGTCAATTCATGGATGTGGCGGACGTCGCAATGATTTTGCTTGCAGCAGTTAACATGGTAATTTAGAAAAAAAAAAAGGCATGCTAACTTTTCTCA
>JADBJO010001380.1:337500-340000 GCA_016801955.1 Conus betulinus | reverse complement strand
AGTAAACATCACAATATTTATGTCTTAAAAGTGCATGGCTCATCAGAAGAAGTGTACGCAAAAGCATGATGCTAACCAAATGTTTCCATTAATGTTACATTAGACCAGCATTCCACCTGTTGAAATCTCCACCCAAATCAGTCGACTCAGACCCACAGTCTACTCCCTTTGTTAATAGATGATAGGCATGAACAAGACAAAGCATTAAATAAACCTCCAGATTATGTCACATAAGCAAGCAACTCATAAACATTTTCTGCAGATAAACCGCCAAACACTTAACGATAGTATCATTTGTAATGCCCCTTATTCTGAATATTTTGAATGAGGTGGATCTTTGTTAAAGTATTTATGTAGTGTAAGAGAGAGAGAGAGAGAGAGAGAGAGAGAGAGAGAGAGAGAGAGAGAGAGAGAGAGAGAGGAGAGAGAGAGAGAGAGGCAAACAGACAAACAGACATATTGGCAGACAGACTAAAAGAAAACAAACAGACATAGTAAAATCGACAATCATGTTTTGAATACAAATGGAAGCTGCTCAGAATTGCAGTTTCTGATGAAGAAACCGCTTTTAATAACCCCCCCCCCCCCCCCCCCCACCCCCGTCCTCCCAGCTTTCTTTAAATCTCTCTCTCTCTCTCTCTCTCTCTCTCTCTCTCTCTCTCTCTCTCTCTCTCTCTCTCTCTCTCTCTCTCTCTCTCTGCTGCACATCGCTTTCCTGGCTCCGTATCCGACATAATGTATCTCCCGTAATTCAGTTAAAGCAAGGTAACAAGGTAACAAAATTAGCGTGTTGACAAATGAGGCCCATCTTTAGAAGAGAACCTCGTTAATCATTCTACTCTGCTTTGATATGATTTTCAGCTTGACAAATCTGAACTGATTCTATGCGTGACAGAACTCCTATATCTGTGTTAATATGTTTTAAGATGATGTAATTTTTAAAAAAAAGTATCAGAATTTGGAAAGAGAGGGGTTTGTTACCGCCCAGGACACAGACAAACAGAGTACAGGACAAGACGCAATGCATTTCGACCTCTTGGGTCTTCTCCGGGTGAAAACAAATAACAGTTAGGACAGTGACAAGACGAACATGTAGCCACTTAGCTTTGCCTCTCCTGTTCGTCTCCAAAGTCCAAATCAAAAATGGCCGCCAAACGGAAACGAGGGGATTATGGGTTGAACTATTGGCGGGGGTGGGGGGCTGGGGGGGGGGGGGGGGGGGGGGGGGGGAAGGGGAAAAGAAAAAAGAAAAAAAAGAAGGGGAGGGTGTGTGAAACGGTCAATAAAACGAAGTAAATGAATTGAAAAAAGAAAACAAAAAACTTCCACATAACCACAAAAGACTACTTAAGTTACGTATGCAAAAAAAAACAGCCACGAATATAATCATGGTTTCATTCATTGATGCCATTGTTGTAATTTAGCTAAGCACATACCTTTGAAGTACTTATGTGGTACAAATAACAGAGGGATCCTTGTGACCTCTGTCTCTCCTCTGTCTCTCTCCTCTCTCTCTCTCTCTCCCTCCCCCCCCCCCCCCCCCCTCTCTCTCTGTTTTTTTTTCTCTCTCTCTCATATTTTACACGTCACCCCTCACCCCACTCAAATCTACCTTCCACTTCTCCATGATTCATCTCACTCGAGCGTGATGAACCCATGTAAAATGATGTTTATGTTGCTGGTTGACAAAACCACGCTCTAGCTTAAAAAGAAAAAAAAAATCGTGCTGCACCTGTGTGATGTGAAATTAAAGCTCGAAAGTTCTGTACCAATTTCATAGATGGCAGAAGTCTTACGTCAGGGACAACATGTTTTAAGATGAAATACGATAAAAAAAAAGACGAGGTCAATAAAGAAAGAAAATGGCAACTACGTATGAGCATCAATACAACAACGCTTGTTACAACTTCAGTGGTTCAATCATTTAAGCTAGTTTTAATGATGAAACATTTTGATAAAAGAAATCAACGATTTCGAAAATATCCTTCGAGTAAGACATTAAAACAAAACCTCATTCCGGTGATTTAATAACAGCCACCAACACCAGTGAGATTCATAGAACTGTTGGATGCAGGATATACCTGTAACTCGTGCACGTTCGCGTATTCACGTGTGTGTGTGTGTGTGTGTGTGTGTGTGTGTGTGTGTGTGTGTGTGTGTGTGTGTGTGTGTGTGTGTGTGTGTGTGTGTGTGTGTGTGTGTGTGTGTGTGTGTGTGTGTGTGTGTGTGTGTGTGTGTGTGTGTGTGTGTGTGTGTAACAGGAGCAGTAGCAGCAGCAGTAAACGTAGCAGCAACAGCAGCAGCAGGGGTAGCAGTTGAAGCAGCAGCAGCAGCAGCAGTAGCAGCAGTAGTAGTAGCAGTAGTAGTAGTAGCAGCAGCAGCAGCAGCAGCAGCAGCAGCAGTAGTAGTAGTAGTAGTAGTAGTAGTAGTAGTAGTAGTAGTAGTAGTAGTAGTAGTTGTTGTTGTTGTTGTAGGGATCATTCCTTGAGGCATATTGAGA
>JADBJO010001380.1:330000-332500 GCA_016801955.1 Conus betulinus | reverse complement strand
CAAGACAAACAAAATTCTAGAATGTTTGCCACTTCGGTACGATCGTCTGAATGCTAGTGGTTGCTGAAAACGGCATCGATCGAGTTGCTTGTGGTCAGTTTTTGCTCGACCTGAGGAAGCTAATCAGACCCCTGGTCAGTGGTCTGTCACACTATCCCGTGAGAATGTATTTAAAAGTGTGTGTGTGTGTGTGTGTGTGTGGGGGGGGGGGGGGGGGGGTGCGTGTGAGAGAGAGGTAGTAGTAGTAGTAGTAGTAGTAGTAGTAGTAGTAGTGTGATTTAACATTTTTCCCCACGAAATTATGTGCTATTAGACGAGTGTGTGTGTGTGTGTGTGTGTGTGTGTGTGTGTGTGTGTGTGTGTGTGTGTGTGTGTGTGTGCGAGCGTGCATGCGTGCGTGAGAGCGTGCATGCGTGCGTGCGTGCGTGCGTGTATGTGTGTGTGTGTGTGTGTGTGTGGAGTTGATAATGGTTGGAGGGGCAGGGGTTATTTGGAATCCACGATTTGGTGTGTGTGTGTGAGAGAGAGTAACAATGACACCAATGAGGTGGGCGTGTAAAGGGTGGAGAGTAGGGCTGAGAAACAATGTCTTCATGATCCATCTTGGTTGTACCGCCATCTGTTACATCAGAAGGAGAGAGAGAGAAGCGAAAAGTGTCTCGAGTGAGTGTTTATCTAAGACAGAAGTACAGAGAGAGGGGGTCAAGGACAAGAGCTCTATTTAAAAAAAAAAAAAAAGAAAACTGAACTCATGTAATTACCTCCTGTCGCAGCTCTCTTATATCTCTGAAGGACAAGAGCTATAAAACAAATGGAAACATGTAAGGAGTTCCTGTCCAATGTCTCTGAAATGGCTGAAGAACATGTGCGGCCCGATAAGCCCTTCATTGTCTCCCTTCCTCTGTCGGCTATCCGTTTCTCTTCATGACTTGAATTTCGGAACAACTGCAGAACCATATATATAATTTTCAAATCTTTGCCAGATCATTACTATAGTGAGGGGAGAATTGTTAACATACACTTGTTTTCCCTCACTACTTAATTGTTCAGCATTGCATTGTTTGGTCAATCAGTGGACGATTGCATCTCTTGGGAGATCCAAGTGGGGGTTGTTCTGCTCAATTCTTAGCCGCTGACAGTGCTTGACTTGTTTAACGGCAGAGCTGACCACTCAGACTTTCATATTTTTTTTTATCTCCCCTACATCCGTAAATGGATCCTCAAGCATAGGCTCAAAGATTATCCCCTACATTTTTATACTGTTTGCATAATGTTTTTAATTTTTCAGCAACTTTTTACCTCTCCGCACTTTCGTTTTATTTTGTTCTACGATCTTTCGCGCTGGTTGCTTTGGGGGTACTGTTGGATTCTTCTTTGTACCCTTGGTGGTGAGAACACCACAGAATTACGGACTGTGGTGTGTCTCTATTTGACGCCAAAGAACACTCATACAGTTAGCTCAACTCCATGATAAGTTCCCAATCCCATGGAAAATCTAATAACACGCAATCCATCTAAGTTTGAAATTAAGTGCAACGGTTTATTTTCTGCAATTAATAAAAAAAAAATTCAGGTCTGGTAACACACATTCCATTTCAATTTGAAATTAAATACAATGGTTTATTTTCTGCGATTAATAAAAAAAAGCATTCATTTACAATATACACTCCCACACCCTTTTTTGAGTTTTCGAATCTTTGCCAAATCATTATTATTGTTATAATGACAAAAATTTTAACAAGCGTGTGTTTTTCTCACACACATTACGCACACACATTTTTTTTATCTGACGTAGGTATTGTTCGTGTATGTTTGTCGGTAACTATTGCGCGTGTTTATTATTATGTGTCTATTATTTTTTTAGTGCATGTGCGCATTTTCGCGCGCATTTTTGTGGGTGTTTATGTGCACGCGCCATATTTTCAGACATGCTTTCGCGTGGTTGTGTGTAGATTAAAATGTAGGTGTGTCTCTGTGCTCATTTGGATGTTCGTATATGTGTCGTACATACAGATTTGTTTCAATATATGGAGACTATGTCGGCTACGCACAGTGCTCGACATACAATCGCACGTCATGAAGAACTGGGAGAGGGGATATTTCATTTTCAATATTTGTTGGAAGCAAGCTTATCGAAGAAACCTTCCATCTTTGTCTATTTTGTCAACACAATTGCAAACCATCTCACTTCAGCCCTTGTTGCCATGCGTGCCAGAATGGAGAAAGTGGTGATACAATGGATACTAGCACACCGTGGCATCAGAGGCAAAGAAAAAAGCGGACATTCTGGCAAAAGACGGTGCGCAGAAGAAGCAGACCAACAACCTGGTGTCATGCGATGAAATCAAGACGATCATCGAGGCACACAGCAAGGAATATAAAGTAGCGCTTCCAGCACCCCAAGTACAACCAAGAAGACTCATTCCATTTGCTGGGACGACGGGAACAGGTCACGATCTTCCGCCGCCTGAGGACTGGACACAATCGCCTGCGACACCAC
>JADBJO010001380.1:320000-322500 GCA_016801955.1 Conus betulinus | reverse complement strand
ACACACACACACACACACACACACACATGTTGTTTGTGTGGACAACCAAAACAAAAAATACGGCTAATTTCAAAACAATCAGTTTATAGGTAATAATTACACTGTAGACAAACCTTACAGGAAGGAACGCAACATTAAAGTGTTAATCAAACACACTGAACCTATCCTGACGGTCACTTGCCAATCGCTAAAATTCGTTTAAAGAAATGGAGAACATTCACAAGAAAAAAAAAATCAATCAAACGCGGACATGCAATAACTTCACAATCCAAGGATCACACAACCACTTTGGAGTTTAAAGAAATACATTTGTTGATTAATGCCACGAACAAAATGAAAGACACGGGCATGCATATAGGTAACGTGGCCATCAGACGCATCTGTAACTATCGCCAATGACACTGTGTGAAACAAGGACTACGTTAGTTAATGTGTGAGAGGGAAGGAAGGGGATGTGAAGGAGAAACCAGGCTGCATGATGGGCTAGGGGTGTGTATAGGCTAGGGAGCAGGGCGAGAGTTTCAGACGTAAGCCTGTGTCTTTCCTGGGTATCAGTTTTCAGATACAATGATATTTATGAATTGTCGTTGTCGTAAGACATCTGTTAAGTCGTAGCCACAAGATCCTCTTCTAAAATTCTCTCATTTTAGTCAATATATTCATTTATCGATCAGCTTTAAACCATGCCAAGTGTGGTCTAAAAACTTAGCGGAAGTAGTGCAGCGTATATGGACTATTCCCCACGCAGCGATGCTATAATTTAAAGTACCATGTACAGTAGTACCAAAAGAAAAAAAAAGTGTCAACATTTGTCATCGTGAGATAAAACGAAAGTCTCTTAAACTTGACTGCGTGAACCTAGAGCATGACGTTTTAATTGTTTCATTGAAAAGCATACAAGATTGCCAGAACTCGATGACAGGCAACATACGTACAACAGGTGAACAGTTTACACGGCAAAGACCATTAAAGAGTCAAAGGTTCTCATGCATTCTCTCTCTCTTCTCTCTCTCTCTCTCTCTCTCTCTCTCTCTCTCTCTCTCTCTCTCTCTCTCTCTCTCTCTCTCTCTCTCTCTCGCTCGCTCGCTCGCTCGCTCGCTCCCCCCCCCCCCCCCACACACACATACTTGCAAGCATTCAGTTCCATCTGAAACTGAGTCCCTTATTTCACTTAAGTTTTGTCAGAAAATGAGTATATCTTCTTACTCTTAGTATTTGAATGAACTGGCAAAATTCGTCAATGATTATTGCTTGAATCCTGACGTAACTCCAATATCGCATACATTTTTGAAGACACTAGAGGCATCTTCGATGTGCTCTCAATGAATTCGTTTAATGATTAGATAAAACTATCATTCATATTCCCCTATTTTCATTCATTGGAGAAAAGGTAGCCTGGATCTGGATGGAAATTTGCAGGTACTTTCATGTAAGCCGCAGAAATCAATAAGAAGGACATTAACGCCTGCGGTTAAAATCCCTCAAACAAAGATAAAAGACGCGCGTGAACAACAGATGGCACTGAATAATTAACATGCTACCGTCACCTACTGCATTATAGAGACTAGGACAGGACCGGAAGGCCTAGAAACTTAAAACACGGACATTGAAGAATGTGAAAAAAAGAAAAGAGATGCAAGAAGGTGAAAATGAATCTTCTGCGTGATGTAATAAATAATTCATTGCAGCGAGATGGTGCAGTACTGTTCTGGACATGCAATGCACAGAAAATCAGAGCCATTCTTCAAAGACGTTGTAACAAAAAGATGAGATCTTATGATGTTATCAAACTCTTACGGGCAATATCTACAATGACCAATTCATAAGAGAATAAAGCATCTGCACGAAACTGTCTCCGAGATCTTCCTGGTGCTGCTTGTGGGGATGATATCTATTTACCCCTCATAGAGTAAAGGTGTTAGCCATCCGAATTGATTATATGAATTATAAAACTGCGAACAGCCTGTGCACGTGCATACAAGAGGGTGTTACTAATTCCTCTGGTTAGGTCTAAAAATGTGGGTTAAACTGTGGATGATTATGCGAGTATCTCATTACGGGCGACTGTGCTTGATCCATCTATGCGAGATGACAATGGATGGGACAAGCTATCTGGCTGGTGTCGTGGAGATATGTTTTCCAACAAATGGACCCCAGACGCATTTAAACAGCTTGCCCTTGGCTCCTGACCGTATGCACACTGATAAACCAAAGACGTGTCACAGAAGCAGCGTCAAGATGGAATGAAATAATGAAATGGCCAAGTAATCATAAATCGTTATCCTGATGATGATATAGTATGGATTCTTTGGTAGAGGCGAATGTAAATTGCAAATCAGCGTAAAAGGCGATAAAAACAAGGTATATACTATGGGATTAAAAAAGAGTTTCGTTTGACTTTGTCTGATCGATGTATTGGTGAGTGAGATGTTAGACTTGAGGCATTCTGCACACACACACACCTCACCCCCCACCCCACCCCCACCCCCTGCGCGCCTCA
>JADBJO010001380.1:302500-307500 GCA_016801955.1 Conus betulinus | reverse complement strand
TATCGATCTGAGTTCTGAAAGGACACCGGGTTACAACCCACGCCATCATCACCCCGCTCTTCCTCCAGTTTACCCCACCCTCCTCTCGACCATTCTACTCTCTGATCCCTCGCGCCCCACCTCTTACATCCAGCTTGTAACCCCCCCCCCCCCCCCACCACACACACACACACACATACCCCTCCTCAGCATACCACGTCTGTTCCTTTCCTGGAGGCTATGATTTTATATAGCGTGTTACAGAAAAGTAGGCAGCGGCACACTCTGGACGTTTGAGAACGCTTGCAGCATTCAAACATCAACATCCTCTCCTCTCTCATCTCTCTCCTCTCTCTCTCTCTCTCTCTCTCGCTCTCTCTCTCTCTCTCTCTCTCGTCTCTCTCTCTCTCCAACATCAGTCCTCTCTCTCTCTCTCCTCTCTCTCTCTCTCTCTCTCTCCAAAAGTAGTATCACTTGATTTTTACATTTTTTGATTTTTACCTTTCAGTCTATAAAGCGTCTCTCAGGAAAATTATAATCTGTTTGACTCTGCCAGCATTCTTTATCACTGCTCGTTGAGAGATTCCGCAGAGCAGCTTAATCCCCCGTGCTTTAACATGAAAGCGAACTTGTTGAACTAAGGCCAGCATGATAAGCGACTATGCCCTCGATAAATGCCGAATTTACAGACAGAGAAGATTCTTGCCACAATCCATACATTCACCTCTTATGACATTTGTTCTTCTTACAAATGTCATATAAAGCATGTGGGATTTTTCATAACTCGATTCTGAAAAAATATATAGGCATAATGACAAAAGATTTGACAAAGCATGAATCGTGCTGAGATAGAGAGAGAGAGAGAGAGAGAGAGAGAGAGAGAGAGAGACAGACACAGAGACAGACAGACAGACAGACAGACAGACAGACAGCAGGCAGGCAGGCATACAACAGAAGATAACAGAAAAAAAAAGCAAGAAGCAGAACTTAAAAAGGAACATTCGACGAACCACCGAACGAAAGGAAAAATCAGAAAGTATTAAAACAATAGATAGATAGATAGATAGATAGATAGATAGATAGATAGATAGATAGATAGATAGATAAATAGATAGATAGATAGATAGATAGATAGATAGATAGATAGATAGATAGATAGGTGTGTGTGTGTGTGTGTGTGTGTGTGTGTGTGTGTGTGTGTGTGTGTGAGAGAGAGAGAGAGAGAGAGAGAGAGAGAGAGGTGTGTGGGTGTGTGTGTGTGGGGGGGGGGGGGGGGGGGGGAGGCGGTTCACATCCACGCTCTTCTCGTCTTTTTCACCATTTCGTTTCTGGTTAGATTAATACATAGAAGGAGTAGAAAGGTATTACAAGAAGTACAACAACGCGAAGTGGAAGAAGATCCAGGAGAGAAAAAAGTAAAGAACAAGCACCTACAGTAGGAGAAATGAAGGGGATCTGGGATCGAGGGGGCGGAGAGTTGGTTAGGGGAGAGTTTTGAGAAGCGGAGGCTGAAACTCAAATTTAAGTTCACTGACGTAATCTCTCTCTCTCTCTCTCTCTCTCTCTCTCATCTCTCTCTCTCTCTCTCTCTCTCTCTCTCTCTCTCTCTCTCTCTCTCTCTCTCTCTGTACGTCAACTTGCATTCTACCTAATAAGCTGTGGGTCATGTATTTATGATTCCACAACCGACCACACCGTTATTTTAGGGCATTTCCGACGTGGAAACAAAGCTTTCTTGTAATTGTCTGAAACTACGGCGCCAGTTATTCGATTAATTTTCCATTTACACATTGAAAGCAAAGACAACACTGTGAATTCATTGGGGTAAAAAAAAAAAAAAAACCAAACCAAAACAAAACAAAAATAAAACAGACGATTAAGTAGATATCATTGACTGCACTGTAGACAGCGTTCACATTTTTACTATCCGCCATACCAAAAAAAAAAAAAAAAAAAAAAAAAAAAGCTTGTTTGTTACAAAGTTTAACGAAGAAAAAAAACGCTGTGTATGGTTAAGGACCCCAAGGGCAGAGACATAGTGAACAGGAGTAATCACAAGGAAAATATGAAACATGTAAAACATTGGAAGATGTAAACCAGAGTGTTTTTACATAAATTATCATGGCAGTTGCAAAAAAAATGCCGTTTCTTTCCAAGACAATCCATTGTAAAAACGAGCAATGGAACATTTAAAGCAAAGCTGTTTTGAACATATAAAAAACGACTATTCATAAAATACCAGTGCGAGGGCATCATGTCAGAAAACAAAAGACATAATGAAAGAATGTTCACAAATACCAAACAAAGAGGAGTGGAGAAGGGAAGCTGTAAACGAAGAAAAAGGGTCGTTAAATTCCAGGGTTTACAATAACACGAAGTAAAAGCCACCAGCGCCTCGAAGTATAGACAGATTGCATTCTTCAATTTAAAGTACAGGCAGATTGTTGTCTTGATCTTTGTTGATACTATCTCATTTTCGGTACCATGTCAATAGTCTTACCTTTTGGTCACCATAGCTTACCGAAACATATCTACATCCTAGGTTGTCCTGTCGCGACTACAGTAACCCACACAGAACATTCTTTAAACGATTATCGCCAGGCTGACCACCACAAGGTTCACACAAAAGATAGTTCATTCATTTGTTAAGGTAATACAATAGAAAACACAACTCACTGTCACCCAAGTGCCGCTATTTCTGCCATTTAACCTGATGACTCTTCAGCACACACACACACACACACACACACACACACACACACACACACACACACACACGCACACGCAAGCGCGCGCGCGCGCACGCACGTACGCACTCACACACGCACACACGTACACACGAACGCACGTACGTGCACACGCAGGCGCGCGCGCGCGCCCGCGCGCGCACACACACACACACACACACACACACACACACACACACACACACACACACACACACACACACACACACACACACACACACACTCTCGCAGCCATCTATTTCGACGATAGCATTCGGAGGTCACCTTGGACTTCAAGCAGTAAACACAGTAGCCGAGTATTCAGACCCGGAATCAGCATGCTTCACGCTTCATCGGCACACCACCACTGCCAAACTCGCAATCTAAGAGGACCTTGCAAGACTGCAATCGATTCCAGTGTCATTTTAGGATTCAGGGCGATGTTGTAACTGACACACTTGGGGCCCAGTAGAGAGAGGAACCTTAACACGGCTGTCCTGGTGTTATTGGATTAGCCATTGCAGAGGAGAGGGACGGGTTTGTGAGAGGAATGGAGGGGATGGGGTAGGGGGGGGGGGGGGGGGGGGGGGGGGGGGGGGGGGGGGGGGAGGGTGTTTGAAAAAAGCAAACCAGTGCTCTATTTTCGTTCAGACGTGATTTTTGTCTCTCTGTCTCTGGCGCTGTCTCTATGTCTGTCTCTGTCTGTATCTGTCTGTCTGTCTGCTGTCTGCCTGTCTGCCTGTCTGCCTGTCTGTCTCTGTCTGTCTCTGTCTCTGTCTCTGTCTCTGTCTCTCTGTCTCTCTGTCTCTGTCTGTCTCTGTCTGTCTCTCTCTCTCTCTCTGTCTGTCCTCTCTGTCTCTCTCTCTCTCTCCTCTCTCTCTCTCTCTCTCTCTCTCTCTCTCTCTCTCTCTCTCTCTCTCTCTCTCTCTCTCTCTCTCTCTCTCTCTGCGCTAACTGCTTCTCTTCGCTCTTGTCTCATTGTCACTCAACGCTCCTCTCTATGCATTTTCCTCTATGCTTCCCTCACCCCACCCTCCACACCCAATTTCCGCCACCTCAGCATTTCACGTCTGTTCTCTTCCTCAAGGCTAGGATTTAGAAAGCATGACAGAGAAGAATAGGAAAACATGTTCAGGTCGTACTAGAATGGTTGCATGCGCGCTGTATACGTACGTTTGTTTGCATGCGTGCGTACATACTTTTCTTTACTCTACTCTCTCTCTCTCTCTCTCTCTCTCTCTCTCTCTCTCTCTCTCTCTCTCTCTCTCTCTCTCTCTCTCTCTCTCTCTCTCTCTGTGCCAATCAGTATTCGTTCTCTCCTCCTTTTTTTTTTTTTTAAGATTCAGTAAAGACAACTATTTCAGTTTCAGTGTTGTAAGACCCAACCTGGTGTCGCATATACGTCTGTCGCCGTGGAATCGTGTCACGGCAGTAGTATTTTCCGTTACAGGCAAACACACACACACACACACACACACACACACACACACACACACACACACACACACACACACACACACACACACACACACACACACACACACAAGACACACAGAGACACAGAAACACACGCTCTCACACACACACAGACACACACACACACACACACACACACACACACACACACACACACACACACACACACACACACACACACCATACACACACACACACACACACACACACACACACACACACACACACACACACACACACACACACACACACACACACACACACACACACACACACACTCGTGGATGTTTACTTAAAAACATGCACCAAAGATGATAGCAAAGAATAAAAACAAGGGGGAAAAAAGAAGAAGACAAAAGAGTGGAGGAGAGAAAAATGAAAGGCACAATTCACTTCCTATTACCTATCAGCTATCCCGGAGTCTTGAAGATCGTTGGGATGCTTACGGTCCTAACATACCGTCTTCACTTACTGATCAATAGTAAATAGAGAGAAAAAAAAAAAGCACACGACTGATAGAAACTGAGAGCTTCCATGCGGAGAGAGAGGAGAAAGAAAGAAAGGGGGGGGGGGATGGAAAATAAGGGGGGGGGGGGGAGATTGAGAGAGAGAGAGAGAGAGAGAGAGGAGGGAGGGAGGGAGGCAGGAAAGAGAGATAAAGTTTTTTTGTTTCTGTTCATACCAAGTTTTTAAATCCACACAGACGAAATGCGTACGCCAGTATTGATAAGTAAGTTTAAAAGATAAATACTCAAGCATGAAAAAAAAATGTTGCTAAAAAAAAAGGGGGTGGAGGTGGCGCGAGAGTTGTATCTTTGA
>JADBJO010001380.1:292500-297500 GCA_016801955.1 Conus betulinus | reverse complement strand
TACTACTACTACTACTACTACTACTACAGTAATTACTGCTGATGTTAATGTTCTTGCCACTTTTGCTCTTGCGTCAAGGTTTGTTTGTAACAAATACATTAGTACTGCTGCTGCTTGCTACTACTACTACTACTACTACTACTACTACTACTACTACTACTGCTGCTGCTGCTGCTGCTGCTGCTGCTGCTGCTGCTGATGTTAATGTTCTTGCCACTTTTGCTCTTCCATCAAGGTTTGTTTGTAACAAATACATTACTGCTGCTGCTGCTGCTGCTGCTGCTGCTGCTGCTGCTGCTGCTACTACTACTACTGCTACTGTTGCTGCTGTCGCTACTGCTGCTGCTACTGTTGCTGCTGCTGCTGCTCTGTTTCTTTTTTTGTTGCTGATACCACATTCAACAATTTTTACTCTTACTTTCGTTACCTAAAGTTGACAGTCGCCGTTCTATCTTTTTTTTTTTGGTCTGTACAAAACTAACATTGTTATCGAAATAAACAAACAACAACAGACATCTACAAGAAAAAACACTCTGTAACAAAGAAGATCACTTATATGGCCTATCGGTCCTGTAGCTCATTTTAGCAAAGCTGCCGTCTTCGGGGATTCCCGCGTTAAAACCTCTGATTCCTGGTGACAATATTGATCTGAGCTCTGCAATGACACTGGAATAGACCAACCGCCTCTCTTTGCTCTTCCCTCAGGTCAACCCACCCTCCTCTCCGCACTTTCTCTCTCCGCTCCCTCATCCCACCCTCCACACCCATTGCCCATTCCCCACCATAGCAGCTCACGTCTGTGCTGTGCTCTTCCTTAAGGCTAGGATTTAAAAAGTGTGATGGAGAAGAGTAGGAACAGGCGCAGGTCGTGCAAGAACGGCTGCAAGCGTGCATATATGCAACTGTTTATCTCCTCTCTCTCTCTCTCTCTCTCTCTCTCTCTCTCTCTCTCTATCTCTCTCTCTCTCTCTCTCTCTCTCTCTCTCTCTCTCACACACACACACATACACACACACCACACACACACACACACACACACACACACACACACACACACACACACACACACACACACACACACACACACACACACACACACACACACACACACACACATACACACACACACACACACACACACACACACACACACACACACACACACACACACACACACACACACACACACACACACACACACACACACACACACACACACACACCACACACACACACACACACACACACACACACACACAGTTCCGTGTGGATCGAATGCACAACCCTTTAGCATAATA
The DNA here is from genome assembly GCA_016801955.1 of Conus betulinus. Lineage (NCBI taxonomy): Eukaryota > Metazoa > Mollusca > Gastropoda > Neogastropoda > Conidae > Conus > Conus betulinus. The sequence continues at coordinate 296,202 of JADBJO010001380.1, read as the reverse complement.
TCACACAACAAATGGGATGAATCTTCGATCATTGTAAACAGTCATTTGATCGAGGGATGTCTTGTAAAGGAAAGAGAGAGGAAGATGGATGTCATAGAGATGGTGGTGAATGCAGTGATGGTGATCTTTGTGGGTAGATGGTGCTTACTTCCTTTCCTGCTTATGCAGACTGTAGAAAGAAGTCGGCAGCCTGGCGCTTTTTGCTTCATGGAGATTCTATGTACAGATTGTAAGTCTCGAACGAACGACAGGTATTCATGTCAGACATTCCTCATGTCCACCGCCTCTAATGCAGTGCCAGCTGGTTGAAGAATACAGGACGGGGGTGGGGGTGGGGTGGGGGTGAGTATAGAAGAAGAAGAAGAAGAAGAAGAACAAGAACAAGAACAAGAAGAAGAACAAGAACAACAAAAATAAGAAGAACGAAAATAAATTTGTTGCAAATAGAATCAATACAGGAGAGGAAGGAGGAAGGGGGAGGATACACCACAGCATTTTTCATCTGGTGCCCACCTCATCCCACCCCCTAGTAACATTACCCAATCATTCCCTTTGGTTCGGCCAGAAGTATTACGACCAATAGAAGAAGAAAAAGAAGAAGAAGAACGCTTGCACGCTAGCACGCAAGTACACACAGACACACACACACACACACACACACACACACACACACACACACACACACACACACACACACAAGCCCCCACCCCCACACAAGCCCCCCCCCCCCCCCCGCCCCCCCCCCCCCCGCCCCCCCGTACACACAGACACTCAAGAGAGAGAGAGAGAGAGAGAGAGAGAGAGAGAGAGAGAGAGAGAGAGAGAGAGATTCCTGTCCATGGCCCAGAAGGTCGCAAGGGACATAAAAGCAGTAATTTTGAATAAGGCAGCAAAGTGTTCTGACGCAGAGACAAAGTTCTTTCACTCTCCTTCGCTACTTCCTCTACCACGGTCGTAATTTAAGAGAGTCTTAGAAGACTGGAATCGCTTCCAGTGTTATTCTTGCTTTCAGATCGATGTTGTCGCTGATACTCCTGGACCCCAGCAGGCAGAGAAGCGTTAGCGCGGCTTCCTTGGTCTTATCGGTAGCCAATCCCAAAGGTAAAAGAGCAGTAGGAAGAAGATGGAGGTGGGATCTTTGTGGGGGAAGAAAAAGGGCTGGGTTGGAACGGAGAGAATTGGTAAAATATTACGAAGTGCACAGGCGCATACTCTATCTTTGGTTTAATAACGTAGTGGTTTCTAGGGTACCCCCACTGAGAAACAGAAAGATCAAGGTCTAAACATCAGAAGGAAACGGTTGATCTCCAAGCAGCAACGAACAAAACAGACGTATTCATGTCATGTATATTACGGGTAATCTTGTGACATTCTAGGTGTAGTTCTGACCAAACTGTGCGAAAAGTGGTGGTCAGTCCTCTTAAATTTTGATTCGCACATTAGGAAACCATCGGTAATGTACATAGAATTGTAATGAAAAAAATACAAGAACAAAAAAAACATTGAAGGGCTAAACAAGTATTGCCGATTTGAATTGGCAGAGAGAGAGAGAGAGAGAGAGAGAGAGAGAGAGAGAGAGAGAGAGAGAGAGAGAGAGAGAGAGAGAGAGAGAGAGGAGGAGAGAGAGAGAGAGAGAGCAAATATTCGCATGCATGCTTGCTTGCGTGTTAACTAATCTTTTCTATCATGCTTTAAGAATCGTAGCTTGGAGAAAAACCGATGTTATATGTGCGGTGGTGGCGGATGTGGGTCTTGGGGTGGAATGTGGGGTAGCTTGGAGAATGAATACAGAGTGGAGTATGTGCGCCGTGTGAGCACGGCACGTGCGCCCATTGGTTCGTGTGTGTGTGTGTGTGTGTGTGTGTGTGTGTGTGTGTGTGTGTGGTGTGTGTGTGTGTGTGTGTGTGTGTGTGTGGTGTGTGTGTGTGTGTGTGTGTGTGTGTGTGTGTGTGTGTGTGTGTGTGTGTGTGTGTGTGTGTGTGTGTGTGTGTGTGTGTGTGTGTGTGTGTGTGTGTGTGTGTGTGTGTGTGTGTGTGTGTGTGTGTGTGTGTGTGTGTGTGTGTGTGTGTGTGCACACAGAGTTGAAATGAGGGGCGGGGGATAGGGTCTGGGTGAGAGGAAGCAGAAAGAAGAATGCAAAGAGGAGGATGGAATGGCTGGAGGGAAAGAGTGGAGTACTTTCGCTGGGTGTAATCCAGTGTCATTTCAGAGCCCAGATCGATATTGTCACCAAGAATCAGAGGTCTTCACAAGAGATACCCCGAGGAAGGCAGCTTGTCCAAATGAGCCAGAGGACTGGTGGACTTTATCGGAGATCTTCGTAGTCAGAGAGTGCTCTTTTCCCCTGCTGACGATTTAGTTTTGTACAGGCCAAATCATAGAAAGACTAATACCAACTTAGCCTGCAGTAACAACGGTAGAAGTAAAAAAAAAACTGTGGTAGCAGCAGCAGCAGCAGCAGCAGCAGCAGCAGCAGAAGAAGAAGCAGCAGCAGAAGCAACAGCAATGCAGCAGTAATCATCTTTGTCACTGTCATCGTCGTCATCGTTTTCGTCGTCTTAGTAGTGGCAACATAATCAGTGTCAAAGTCTCTCTCTCTCTCTCTCTCTCTCTCTCTCTCTCTCTCTCTCTCTCTCTCTCTCTCTCTCTCTCTCTCTCAAAATTAGCTTTAGCTGCCGCATGAAATTTTCAATGTATATCAGCTTATAGAAAGTGTAATCAGTTAACTCTGGAAGCATTCGTCTGTACCAGTCGTTACGAAGTTTTACAAAACATCTTACAATCCACATATTTTAAATTCACATCAGGTGAACTCTAAACACAGGCCAAATATGCAGGATTCTAGCCCCTGTCTTGTACACACACACACACACACACACACACACACACACACACACACACACACACACACACACACACACACACACACATACACACATACACACACACACACACACACACACACACACACACACACACACACACACACACACACACACACACACACACACACACACACACACACATGTGTGTGACCTTTGACGACTGGTAAAAAAAAAAAATAAAGCAACAAATAAGACCTGGATCTGTTTGTTAACACCATCAGTTTCCTGGGCGGAAAGATGAGTAAAGAATCCTCATAAGACAAAGATGACAATCGGAAAGCTGAAGTTGTTTATCTAGTGAATCCTGTCATCTGACTGCATGGAGCAGACTGCGTCAATCTGGAAAGAAAAAATCATATGTTTCGAAGTTAAGAGAAAGTGCCTATAATTAAAAACAAGCAGACATTCTTTATGTTCATTTGAAAAAAAAAATGTTTGATGATGGAAGACATCGACAGTGCATAGAAGGAAAGAGAGACAGGCTATGGATGTTCCGGAAATGTTGTATGTCATGTAAGCCTATGTTGATATACATTTACAATTACAGCAACTAGTATTTACTATGATCCTATAGTCAAATTCAGGACACTACACTAGAATACGACACGGCGCGATATAATTTTCAATACGAATATGAAGTGTCATATTCGTAATATGGTTCAGGTAGATATAGAAACGTGTCTCAAGATAACCTCAGCAGTAAATGATCTCTAACAAATCCATGTGCGAGGCAACCAAAAAAAAAAAACATTAACTTAGAAATGAATTAAAAGAAAAAATGGTACGTACTACAAAAACCTCCTTTCAACATTTCAAG
>JADBJO010001380.1:282500-285000 GCA_016801955.1 Conus betulinus | reverse complement strand
TTGCTGTTGTTGTTGCTGCTGCTCCTGTTTCTCCTGCCACAACAACAAGAACACACAGAACAACAAAAACAATAAAAAAAAAAACGACAACAACAACAACAACAACAACAAATACTACTACTACTACTACTTCTACTACTACTACTACTACTACTGCTACTGCTGCTGCTGCTGCTGCTGCTGCTGCTGCTGCTGCTGCTGCTGCTGCTGCTGCTGCTGTATTGCTGCTGTTACTGCAAGGAGAGAGAGAGAGAGAGAGAGAGAGAGAGAGAGAGAGAGACAGACAGACAGACAGACAGACAGACAGACAGAGAGAGAGAGAGAGAGAGAGAGAGAGAGAGAGAGAGAGAGAGAGAGAGAGAGAGAGAGAGAGAGAGACTCGTTTTGAAATGGTTGATTGCTCAGAGGGTTTAATTTCTGCTCTCTGATGAAAATAAGAAGAACCATTCTTTCAACCCTGAAATCAATTAAGAAACTTGGTTGACATGTTCCGCAAAGCAGCCAACAACCATACGTCAGGTGCATGTGGCCCACTCTGAAAGAGAGAGAGAGAGAGAGAGAGAGAGAGAGAGAGAGAGAGAGAGAGAGAGAGAGAGATGAGCGCCATGTCTTGAAATGGCTCATTGCTCGGCATATTGAAGTGCTACCCTCTAATCGAAAATAATAATGACCCGTTCTTTCAACCTTAGAGTTAATTAAGAAAGCCTACATAAAGTACACAAGAACCTCTGTAATAACAAAATATTCAGACCACGAGATATTATTGAATGATTCACGTTCAATGCTATGGGTATCACGGGCTTTAGAGATAATACATGAGCTCACACCTTTTTTTTTTTTTTTTTAGATAAGCGAGGAAACAGTGTATTACTCTAAAGATTCACAGACTCAGTTCAGGAGCATGTCTAGGATATAGATGCAAAGTGAGAAGACTGCAGATGGAAACCGAAACAAATTTTAAAGATTATTTATAAGGCTCCGTCGAAAAACGTAGACAAACAAATCACAAGACAAAACACGACGCGTTTCGACCGCTTATGTCTTCTTCAGGCAAGATACACAACACTAAGGACAAAAAAAAAAAAATGAACGAGCAATTGCTTATCTTCATCCAGTTCGGCGTAACCCCATCTCTCCGCCCGCCGAATTAGATAAAGATAACCGATCGCTCGTTTATTTCCGTTCTCCTGGTGTTGTGTATCTTGCCTGTAAAGACCTAAGAGATCGAAACGCGTCGTGTTTTTGTCTTGTGATTTGTTTGTCTACAGTTTTTTTTTTTTTTTTTTCGGAGTCTTACAAAGAACTTTTAATATTTGCATATCTAGAAGTTAAAAAAAAACTACATTATCATAGGATGTGCTCCTCTTTCCAACTACTATTCTCCTCACCCTGATCTTTATGCTGTCTACCTCTTCCTTGTGCATCATTTGTAAGTCATGTTATTGTCATCCTCATCACGGTTTATCTGTGAGAGCGAAAATGCTTATGGCTCCTCCTGCCAAACAGAGGACGTACTATGGCGTATGGGGAGAACATTCAATGGTTTTGGGAGATTAGTTCTAACGAGTTCTCCTTCGCTGAAACAATGACTTGGTAGCAAAGAGATGAAAACAACAATACCAACAACACCATCAACAACAACAACAAAACAGAACAAAACACTAAATTAACACAAGCAAAAGTTGGTCATGAGAGAAAGAAAAAAAAGGAATGAAAGAAAGATGGCGCTAGACTTTGTCTGTCTGTCTGTCACTAAATCGTAAAAAAAAAACTAGAAAGCTTTTCCTCTTGTCTGGAAATTTTTCCCAGTTCTAGAAGCTGGCAGACAATAATTTTTTATCTATTAAATAAGCTCTCTTCCCTTACGCTTGATGGTGACAATAAAACCCAAAATTTCAGAAAGTTCGGCACCTTCACATCGAATCTGTGTACATATATTTGTGCTGCAAAGAATTTGCTTGGAAGTTTTTGTCATAAAACCACTTTTAATACCAGTACGTGCACCTGAGTACGCACCGAAATCCGTCACTATGAAGTATTACTTTTTTTCCCCCGACAGGGGAAATAGTAGAAGTAAGAAAGAGATAGAGTGACTTCCCCGTGAACCTTTTATGGAAAATAGGGCATGGAGATGTTTGATATGTCAATGTCTGTCTCACGTGCAAATTTTCTTTTTTCTTTACCCTGTGAAAAGATTAAACAATGCATTTAGCTATCTGTTCGTAAATGGCAACTTTACATTGTTTATGTTCGATTGAAAATTGGCTAAATTGTAGTCTTGGATAATAGACACTTTGTGATGCTGACGCTACCGACAAGCACTACAGATGAGTTTGTCCTTGAAGCATATTTCATATCCTTCACCAAGTTTGAATAACTATAAATCTCTTTTGTAAAGGTTGTGTTATCTTGCTGTCAGACAAAGGCATCAGCAAAAAAAAAAAAAAAAAAAAAAAAAAAAAACATAGTCTCCTCGCTAAACGGACGTCATTCCGTTGTA
>JADBJO010001380.1:270000-275000 GCA_016801955.1 Conus betulinus | reverse complement strand
CAGTTTTGATTAAGTGGGGATACAGTGTTTGCCACTAGTTCTGCCCACTGGAGCAATGTCAAACAACACGGTCAAAAAATCCATACACTATTACACACAGGGTCATACCAAAGTAAAATATCCACTTCAAGTAAAAGCAACTCAGGGATGAACAAGAGCAGAAAAGAAAGCATTTGGATCGAACTCTCTACTGTACATATGAAAGGAATTTCAGGGAACACAGGTAGTGCGCAAAAAACAAGTGTTTAAAAGAACAGTCAGACTGAATCCAAAAGACACAAAATCGAATAAGCAAAAATGAAATAAATGAATAAACGAATATGTACATGAATAAATGAATAATAAATGAATGATAATTAAATAACAAGAAACACAGTAGCAAAAGACAAAACAAAAGTCAGTAAAGTTCCTATTCTATGGTACTTTTTTTTTACAATAACACGACGACAAAACAAAACAAAACCCAAACAAACTCGAATGTATTTTTTTCATGCCACCTCTTTTTCAATATCCTAGTTGGACAGAGAGAGACAGAGAGAGAGAGAGAGAGAGAGAGAGAGAGAGAGAGAGAGAGAGAGAGAGAGAGAGAGAGAGAGAGAGAGAGGATGAGAGAGGACAGAGACAGAGACAGAGATGATGATGATGATGATGATGATGATGATGATGATGATGATGATGACGATGATGATGTGACGACGACGATAATGATGAATGAATGAATGAATGAATGAATGAATGAATGGATGGATGGATGGATGGATGGATGAATGAATGAATGAATGGTTTTTATTCAGTGTATTTCATGGCTCCTTTTGACTGGGTTACAGTGTAAACGAACATGACGCACATAGCAGAAAAAAAAAACCGATTTAACAGAAAAAAGCATAAACAGAAGGTGGCCTTTTTCAAGAGAGAGAGAGAGAGAGAGAGAGAGAGAGAGAGAGAGAGTGAGAGAGAGAGAGAGAGAGAGAGAGAGAGAGAGAGAGAGAGAGAGACCAAACAAATGAAAAATAAAGCATTGTCATTCTCTCTTGTAACAACATATTCTCATTCATTCTCATGTTGAGGATGACGCTGAACCCATGTCACGAGGGGAGTATGCCCCAGTAGTTCAGCAGAAAAAAATCAATGATTATTTAGACTTCTAACCAGGAGCACCCCGACGCCACGGGCTACATCCCCCTTTAAGCAAACAGAAAAGTCTCCAGTGGCCAGATGCCTCTGAATAATGAAACTGTAAACGTCGAGCACAACACGAAGAGACTTGGACACCATTACAACAGATGGACACTGCCACCTGCGGTGGCAATGGGCCCGGTCGATAACATACGCGCGAAGGAAGCGAGGCATTCCACGAGTGCGTGGTTTAAATCCTCCACAGAGAAACATCTTTGACTGACATTGTCCCTCTACTAGTTGTTAAGCAGCGGCCAGGGTGCTAGCCTTCCAGACAACACGATAAACTCCAGTGCTACATGCATCTAGTGCACATCAGTGTAATAGACAGAACAATGGAAGAAAAGTACAGTTGGTGCCGTTTCTATGGCGATGCATTCTGCCAGAAGAAAGCAGGCAAAATTTCATACATAGAGAAATCTGTTGTGCTAATGGAGGTCTAGTAGTGTACTGCAGTTGTGTGAAAGCAATAAAGAAAGTAAAACAAAATGTTTGATACGGTGTGTGAAGCTGAGAAAAGATGCGGCATGTGCATTGTCAGAAGTTACCAGCGCCCCCAAACCGGTTTGATTAAATGGAATGAGACATGTATGAAAGCAAGAACAGATTGTAATAAAGTGGAGTTACATTTTCAAAACTGTTCTGGTCAACAATAAGATCTATCCATAAGTAGTCTGTCATTTATAGTCATATTTTCAATGCAGCTGTGGTATGACGATGTTCGCGGTGCTTTAAGGCAGGAACGGGTTAATTCAAATGCGAATGTTGATAGTCAGGATGATCGTGTTGAAGAGGACGACGAACAGTCACAAGAGCCTTTGCTCTATGATCCAGTAGCAAAAACAAAAGTTTAGAATATTAGTAAATGCTTTAAAACGTGGTAAGAGTGGTTGTGGTCTAGATGGAATCGTAAACGAAATGCTGAAAAATTCCAAATGACCTTGTAATTGAATCTGTTCATACCTTGTTTAATAATCCTTTTTTTTAAATGGAACCTTCCCAATTGAATGGTCAAATATATTATTACGCAAAGGCGTATTGTAAAAACCCTGATAATCATAAAGGTGCAAGAGAGAGAGAGAGAGAGAGAGAGAGAGAGAGAGAGAGAGAGAGAGAGAGGAGAGAGACAGACAGAGAGAGACCTTTGCAAGGTAAAAATTGCTTGCTATGTGGGTGTATGTGGGGGGGGGGGGGGGGGGGGGGGACTGTGGAAACAAACAAATGGAAAGTGTGTACACTTTTGCAATGAAGAGATTTCGTAATATAACCTTTTCACTTTTTTTTTAAATAAAATGTGTTACTGACAAACCAGGCAGGATCCCTTTGTTTACTATAAGCTACGTTAAACGTATTAGGTACTGGTTAAAACCGATTCCTTTATCTAAAAAAAACGTTTATGTAGACAGGCATATGAACACACTTCTTTAGACAAGATGAAATTAGAAATTGCAACTTGCACATCGAGAGAGAGAGAGAGAGAGAGAGAGAGAGAGAGAGAGAGAGAGAGAGAGAGAGAGAGGAGGAGGGAGGAGGAGGAAAGGGCAACAGACAGACAGACAGTGACAGAGACAGAAAGAGAGACACGTACATACAGAGAGAGAAAGAGAGCAGTGACATTTTGAAACGATCAATAGCATGGCGCAGCCTTAAAAAAATGCCCTGCGATGAAAAGGAGTCAATCTTTCAAACCTGATATGAATCGAGAAAGCCAGCGTGAAGCACGAGAGAATGTTACGCTTCGTCAACGACGACAAAATATTCAGTCCCTCAGATATTTCTGAGAATTTCCTGTGTAATGTTGAAGGTGTCATGGTCTTTAAAGCTTTTGCATTAGCCTAAGCCCCTTTCCGGGTAACGATGCATCGATCTAGTGACCCAGCGACACGCAACAGGAGCATATCTAGAAATTAAAACGCTCGGTTCCAACCGGATCGTTTCATTTTTGTCGACCACTGATCTGCTCACCCTATTCCTCATGATGGCGGCCTGTTCCTAGTGTAACACGCGCGATTGATGTGACTGGCATCCTTAACATCGCTTATCTGCGAGCATGAAAATGCTGAGGGCGCCCTCTACCAATATGGGGATGTACTATGTGTAGTATTAAAGAATGCATTTGCCATTACAACTATTACATGACAATCATTAAAAATAGAAAGAAAGGAAGGAAGGAAGGAAGGAAGGAAGGAAGGAAGGAAGAACGAAAGGGGAGAAGGTAGTATGTGTGAAAAATGAATTGAAAAAGAGTGCATAGAACCCTCTCTCTAGCCTCCCTCCTCTCTCTCTCTCTCTCTCTCTCTCTCTCTCTCTCTCTCTCTCTCTCTCTCTCTCTCTCTCTCTCAGCGAAAAAGACGTCTACCGATCCTTTAAATCACTGCATCAACCTGCGAAATACTTATATGATATCACAATTACAAAATTCAGAAGGGCATTAGCAAAAGTCAGATTAGGTGTAAATGATCTTCGAACAAATAAAACGTGTACCGATACTATAGCAATAACCACCTACTTTTTTTGCAGTGAAGAAGAAACCGAAATACATTTTCTTCCTAAATGTCCAAGTAACAAATACTTACGAGGAAAATATATTCATAAGCACTATAAAGATAGCTTTCCTGTCCAGTTGAAGACACACTATTACGAAACGAAAATGCTGTCATAATGAGCTATGTTGCTATGCTTGTTCATTACGTTTTACGTTTTAGAGAGGAACAGTTAAAATGAAATGTTATAAACCAAAGTTTGTTACTTTCGTAATCGCCAAATGAGCATCCTTCTTTTTATTTTTTTTGTATATAAATCATTCATTTTCAATAGCATATAAACAATTTCATGTTACGTGTCTCATGTGGATAGGCTGGAGGCCCTCACATTAAAATCACGAATTCAGTGAAAAGAAAACAACAGCACAGACTATTGTAAGATGCTTTCACTGGTTTCCTCATAAACTTGGAATCCCGCACACTAGCTCATCTTTTATGATGAAAAAAAAAAAAAGCCTCTTCTTCGTATGTTTGATGGTGACATTAAGACTCAGTATTTCAAAAACTTTGGCGACAAACATCGAATCTGTATACGTACATTTGCGCTGCAAATGGTTTATTAGTGAACCTCTCTCATAAAACCAAGAAGTATTTTCAAGATCGCACAGAATGAGGTCACGTCGTAATAGTAGTCATAAAAGTCATAGAGTGACTTCTCTTGAACTTTCTATCAAAAGTATGGCATCGACAAGTTCGAGATTTAATACTTGTTACAATCGAAGTGTGTGTGTGTGTGGTGTGTGTGTGTGTGTGTGTGTGTGTGTGTGTGTGTGTGTGTGTGTGTGTGTGCGTGTGTGTGTGTGAGTGAGTGAGTGTGCGCGCGCGCTTGCGCGCGCGAGTGTGCGTGCGGGCCTGTGTGTGTGTGTGTGTGTGTGTGTGTGTGTGTGTGTGTGTGTGTGTGTGTGTGTGTGTGTGTGTGCGTGCGTGCGTGTGTACGTTCGTCAGTATGCGCGCGCGCGCGCGCGCGTGTGTGTGTGTGTGTGTGTGTGTGGGGGGGGGGGGGGGGTCCACATTAGAATACTGTCATCTGGTTATACATCATGAACACACCATTTATCTTTCATGACAAGTTCCACAAAGTTCCACAGTGTAAACCGATTACCAACGGTTCCCCCGATCAAAGCCGAACTAAGAAGCGCGCGTTTTTTCTTGTCACTGCACCACTATTGAAGACCCCCAGGCAACTCGTCCTGAATACTAGCCAACAAATGACAGTGATTCCGTGCCTTTTTCTTTGAAAACTTCGGGCCAGCAGAAGGAATGCAGCTCTGACGTCCGTGA
>JADBJO010001380.1:257500-265000 GCA_016801955.1 Conus betulinus | reverse complement strand
TTAGCAGTCAGAGAGAGAGAGAGAGAGAGAGAGAGAGAGAGAGAGAGAGAGTTGACGACACTACTCAATGTACCGAGGCGGTACTCATTCTTCTTTTGATCAAAGTCCTTTCAAAACATCAATACCTCCCGCACCATCTTCCATATCAAAACATATCAACTGGGTAATGCTGCCATGAAAAAAAACACACACACACACACACAATCAGCCTTCCTTTCAAAACATTCACAAAGCGGCCTACAAACTCGCACACACTAAGTGCTCCATACTGCGACTCTGTGAACATTGGCCGACCCGATTTCCAGCAGTTCCCCCAATCAATGTTGAACTCAGCGACACGCAAATATAATCCCTGCATTATACCGATAGTTAAGGCCTCTGGCAATGTTTTCCTGCAGACTGGTGGACAAATGACTGTATGTTTTTCCTCCGGGGCAACAGAGGGAAACCAGATTTTATGTCCATAGGGACAACCATGTTCTTGACAGAGTAGGTGCTCTGTGAGTCATGCTAGCCGATCGCAGTCTTGGAGGGATTAGTTCTCTAACTACGTGGCTACTGTGGTTGTGCTTTTGGAAATCAGCACACACAATAATGCATTTAATGGAAAAGAAAAACAAAATTAAGACAGAGCAAGAAAAAGTAAGAAAATTTAAAGGAAAAAAATTTTTTTAAAACCGTCTCGCGCTCACCATGCGATGTCTTTGTGTTCACTTACTGATTGATATTTGTTCGGTGGTTTGAATGTTTTGTGCGTTTGATATAAATCGTCTGGGTTTGTTTAATATGTACTCTTGTGTGGTGGACGTTTGTTTGATGATATGAATGTCTTGGCGTTTGATAAAAAAGCGTCTGGGTTTGTTTGTGTACTTTTGTGTGGTGGACGTTTGTTTGGTGATATGAATGTTTTGGCGTTTTTGATAAAAAAGCGTCTGGGTTTGTGTGTGTACTTTTGTGTGGTGAACGTTTGTTTGGTGATTTGGATGTTTTTTTGCGTTTCATTAAAATATGCGTCTGGGTTATATATGCGTTATATATATATATATTATATATATATATATATATATATATATATATATATATATATATGTGTTGCTATTGTTTGCTGTAGTGACGCATTCATTCGGCTATATTGACTGCAGGCATACACTGTACACGAACTCACAACTCATTTCACCCCCTCTCTTCCCGCTCCCTTTCCCCTCGCCCCTTCCCCCGCCCACACACATTCCCTCCACTGCGCACGCTCAGCGGAACATTTTTTTTTTTCCTTTCTTAAAAACTGAGAAACGAGTTCAAATTTCCTCTACTGTAAAAAAAAAAAAAGCCATTTCCATATATAGTAGCCGAGACGAAGGAAACAAAAGAAAGTGAAGTTGTTTTTCATCATTGTTTTTCACACTGTTGACTACCAAGGAAATTAGCGCGTTGCTGCCGAAAGTGCTAAGCAGCTATTCATCACTTGGGCTAGCTACAAACGAGTAGAGATGCATGCTCCTTTGCTGAATGTGGATAGAGTACTGTTTCAAGAAATGGTTGTTGGTTGATGAATAGAAAATTACACAGACTTAGTTTTATGCTCCAAGAGATGATGAACAATGCGATGAGCACTTTGGCCTAATGAATTTCAAAATGGAGGAAATGAATTTTAGACAATCAACAAAAAATATACCATTCCCCAACCCGCAATTCTACTTAAAAAGGTTAATAGAACAAACTGAAAAATTCGTACGAAACATGAGATGGAAAGCGTTTTTTTAAAAAAGAGGACAAAAACACATATGGCTTCAAATCATGGCGATCTCCCACCGGCCATAGATGAAATGAAATCTTTCGAGGATAAAATGAAAAGAATGATAGCCAACATAGAATTCAAAAAAATCAAACAACACGATTTCCAAACATCATTAAAAAATGAAATAAAACAAATACAAAATGACAAAAAAATATTCGTGAAGGCTGACAAAAACCAGTAATTACTACAAAATGAACCAAACGAGTACTCACAACTTCTTGATAAAAACATTCAGAAAAACTACAAAAAAGCTGATAAAACCATACACAACAACATCCGAAAAAAAGAAAAAGAACTCGTACACCACATGGATCTAGGTGACAGGGTAGAAACAACAGCAATAAGAAGCCTTCATAACTCTTAAAGACCATAAACCCCAATTTCCACAACAACCCAACATGTAGACTAATAAACCCATCTAAATCTGAACTGGGCAAAATAAGTAAGAAAATCCTAGAAAAAGCCATAAAAAACATAAAATCAAACACGGAATACAACCTCTGGAAGAACACATATGAAGTTATCCAATGGTTCAAAAATCTTAACAAACAGAAGAACACAGTATTCATCACATTCGACATAGTAGACTCTACCCATCCATAGATGAAGAGCTACTCACTAAAGCTCTGAAATTTGCTAATAAACACACAGACATACAGGGTCAGAAATGGAAATCATTCTCCACACCAAGAAAACTTTACTCTCTCTACAGAGAAATGAAACATGGATCAAGAAAACGAACAGAAACTCAACATTTGATGTGACCATGGGATCGTATGACGGTGCCGAAACATGCGAACTGGTCGGACTGTTTCATGCTATCCAACATCCAAAACACAACTCGGAAAGCAAGTCGGACTATACAGAGACGACGGCCTCGCCGCGCTAAACAACAATCCAAGAACCATTGAAAACAAGAAAAAAGAACTATGCAAAATTTTCCAAAACCATAACTTAAAAATCACCATCGAAGCAAACAAAAAGGTAGTGAACTACTTAGACATAACACTTGACCTCAACAACTACATATATAAACCATACAAGAAACCTAATGACACTCCCATTTATGTAAACATCAATAGCAACCACCCACCATCTATACTAAAAACCATACCCAATGGCATAAACAAGAGATTATCTAACCTGTCACATAATGAAAGAGTATTCAACAACGCAGCAGCAGAATACCAAGAGGCATTGCAAAAAAAAGTGGTTACAGCTACAAACTACAATACAACCCAGATAACAACATGAACAAAAACAAAAAAAGCAGGAAAAGGAAAATCACATGGTACAACCCTCCATATGATGGACGAGTAAAAACAAACGTAGGGAAAGAATTTTTTAAAAAATTCTGACAGCATCCTTCCCAAAAGAACACAAATTGTCCAAAATATTCAACAAGAACACCATCAAAACTATCATATTCATGCATGCCTAACCTTAAAATATAATTGATTCATCCAACAAAATGAAAAAGCAACACAGCAAAGAAGGGTGAAGAAAGGAAATCCTGCAATTGTACTACAAAAGAACAGTGTCCCTTAAGCAACAAATGCCTCTATAACAACATTGTATACCAAGCCACTGTGACATCAGAAAATGAAAAGAAACATACATAGGGATCACTGAAAATCACTTCAAAACCAGATATGCAAACCATAAACAGTCATTCAACAAAGTAAAATACAAAAACCAAACAGAACTGAGCAAATATATTTGGAGACTTAAACAAAAAAATAAACTAACATATCCTGGAAAATCATAAAAAGGGCATCACCATACAATAATAACATTTCAAAAGATGCAACCTATGTTCAACAGAAAAATGGTTAATACTATGCAAACATACTTAGCAACCCTAAATACTAAAGTAGAAATAGTAAACAACTGCAGGCACAAATGGAAATCGTTGTCAGCAAACGCACCCTGAACTGTAAACAACCTGAAAAACCGAACACACGTAGGCGACCCAACACCATCCTGAGGAGAGCCAGCGCTCGAAACAGATCTGTTGATGATTTTAAAACACACACACACACACAACACACACACACACACACACACATACACACACACACACACCACACACACACACACACACACACAACACACGACACACACACACCACACACACACACACACACACACACACACACACACACACACACCATAAGCGCTTTTTGTTCCTTGTTTATTTCCCATCATTGTCTTCTTTCGCCCCTGTGTTCTGTCTTTATTTGCTTCGGTACTCGTACAACGAACCCAGGCAGGGTTTTTTTTTTTTAATTTCTGTTCTTGTGTCACAGTTGTACAGGGAAGTGTACACACACATATCACCCCCAACTCCCACCCACCATCCCCCGCCTCCCTCGTTCTTCTCCCATTTTTTTTTCCTTTTAAAAAAAAATGCGTACCTCATTTTACTATTATCGTGAAGTAATAAATGAACCATCGACCCTATGTCATGGCATAAATGAGCAAAAACTTCAAAAAGAAACAAAGGGATTTGACCAATTGCTGATGCGACATTAGGAATTGCTGTCTGGATTTCATTTCAAATAAGCAATATTCAGAAATCTTATGGACGAGCTTGACACAATTTGCCCATTGGGAATCTTATTCTGTGGCATAGAGTTCACGTGATAAGAGGTCTATCGTCAAAACGTAGTTTTAGTGTCGCGAGAGAGAGAGAGAGAGAGAGAGAGAGAGAGAGAGAGAGAGAGTAGGGGGTGGTGGAGGATAGGGCAGAAAGAAAAGGAGAATGTCAGGGGTTATACAGTGTAGAATTCATACAAGTAGCTGAAGAAAGAGAACAATTAGAACAAAAAGAAAACAAGAAGGTGGCAGTAGAGAAAATCAAAGAAATAGACAGTGGAGTGAAAGAAACATTTTCGAAGCTTTGTCAGACTCCTTTCTTCTAGACGTATCCGCTTGGGAAAGAAATTACAAACATTTGAAAGAGAGAGAGAGAGAGAGAGAGAGAGAGAGAGAGTTTGGAGTAGGTGGCAAAACAATTGAGAATGACTCGTCTCTGTCGTATTTGTTGCACTCATTTGTCGAAAACAGTCGCGTTGACGAAAGAGTCTCAGAAGGACAATAACATATAAAGGGAACATGGAAGAGAAGAAGAAAAGAAGAAGAGAAGAAGAGGTGATCTGTGAGGCATGATATGATGATGATGGAATGAAGAGAAGAGAGAAGAAGAAGAAGAAGGAGGAGGAGGAGTAGGTGGAGTGGTGAGGAGGAGAAGGAGAGTGATGAGTGAGGAGCTGAGGAGGGAGGAGGAGGAGGAAGAGACGTGCGACTACTGACAAAGACAACAACGACGACGAATTACGACTACCTTGGCAAAGATCTAAGAAAATAAATCAGAAATCGGAAAGCAGATTACAAGAAACATAGATAGGGCTGAACTCTCTTCTCTCTCCTCTCCTCCGTCTCTCTCTCATCCTCTCTTCTATCTCTCTCTCTCCTCTCTCTCTCTCATCTCTCTTCTCCTCTCTCTCTCTCTCTCTTCTATCATCCTTTCAGGTATGAATCAATCCTGTCCTTTGACTCTCTCTTCTTCGGTCTGCCTCTGTCATCTCCTGCTGTCTGACATCAAAAATCCAATCCTTCCATTGTTTGTCTCGTCGTCTCTCGTCTCCTCCACCTCTCTCCTCTCGTTTTCTCTTCTGTCTCTATCATCTCCTCCTCCACTCCTCCCTCCTCTCCTCTCTCTTTTACATGTGCATCCTTATCCCACTCTCTTAATCTCCCTCTCTCTCTCCTCCGCCTCTGGTCCCCCTCACCTTCCCCCTCCATGTCTTTAGCCCACTATTCTCTTTTTGCAACGTCTCGTCTCCCCTGTCAGCTCTCTTGCATCCCAAATCGACACATTTTCCCTCGTCTCGTTTTCTTTCTCCCTTCTGTTGTCCATATCCTGTCCTTCTCCATCTCATCCATTCTCTGGAACTCTTCTCTTCTTTTCTCTGTGTCCTATCCTCTCTCCTCAAGCATAAAGTGGGTTAGTGTTTAAATCCTAACTGGTTGCTTCTAGAATCCTCGGCGTTGGGGGTATGTAGACATCCCTCCCTTGGGACCCATGTGTCATCGCACTTGTCTTTGCCCTCTGACATCTATCTCAACTGCCACTTTAAACAACACATACCAATCTCCACTTCATCTTGTGCTGTCATCTCCGGCCTCGCCCGCTTCATTAATGAACGTCCTCAGCTAAATCTACTGGCTCAACCCTTCTCCGATCTCTCTATCGTCCTCATCTGCCTGGTGTCTCAATTGTTAGCGTGACTCTCTTAGGTGACGTGGTCTTTAGGAGTGCTCCACCATAATCGCTGCTGTCTCCTGTCGGCTCTCTTGTCCCGTCTACTGTCTCTCATCTCCCTGTCTCTTCTGTCGGAATGTCTCCTGGCTCTCACTCAATTCTCTCTCGATGCCTCCTTCCTCTAACGTAGTCGCTCTCTCATCTCTCTCTCCGCTCCATTCTCATCTCTTGTTGAACAAATCTTTGGCGTCACTGTCTGATGGAAGCCTCCTCTCCTGTCCCTCCTCACTCTCCCTCCCACTCCTCGCTAGCCGCCTTTCCCCGATCTCCCTCTGTCCCTCCCCCTCTGATGACCTCCGCTCCTCACCTCCTCCATCCATTCATCTCCCACTCCCTCCCCCTTCGCACCCCTCTCCCTGCCCCCTTCCCTCTCTCCCCTCTCCTCTGTCCACTACTCCCTCTTCTCTCTCCAGTCATATGCATTATCTAGGGCTTCTCTCACTCCTCATTGTCGACTCCGTCCTCTTCGCCTCGTCTCGTCTCCCGTCCTCATCACTCTCCTCTCTCCTCAACGCCATGGGATTCTCCTCCTTACCTCCCTTCTCCCTCTCAGCTCCACTCTCCTCTCTCCGCTCTCTCTAACTCCCTCACCTCTCTCTCTCCTCCCTCCAACTCCCTCCTTCACTCTCCTCCTCTCATCTCCTCCCTCTCTTCTCCTCTCCTCTCTCCTCTCTTCCCTCCCCCCTCTCCCTCTCTCCTCTCTCGCCCCCCCTCTCCTCGCTTCGTCCCTCTCTCACTCTTCCCCGGTCTCTCCTCTCCTCCTCCTCCGTCGCCCTCTCCTCTCTCTCCACCTCTCTTTCTCTCCGCCTCCCTCTCCCCCTCTCTGGGGTAAGACAGGGGTCCTCTCCTACGGAGGATACAACCTCCAATCGTCTAAAACCGGACAACTCTTGGGTGTCCCTGGTCCGGCCTCATCTGATTCTCAACTAGTCTCAATCAGCTAGTCAGAGAAAAAAAAAGAAAAGATGAAGGATCGGGTTGACAGGAGAGGAGGGGGGCTAACCTCTCCTCAGAAGCAGAAGAAGAAGAAGAGAAAGAAAGAAGAAGAAGAGGAAGAGAAGAGAAGGGGGGGGTCGTCTTTGGTTCCAGATTGTACTGAGGCAAAACTCATTTCTAGCTAATTTTCACAGTCTACTTCATAAAATTGCATGGCAGGGTTGTACAACGAAGACTTTTTGCAGGCGATGATAATCAGACGGTTGCCTACCTGTTCAATCCAGAAGAAGAAGGGAATCGCCGTAGGACTATTCAGCGTTCTGAGCACAATGATTAGTTTGATGGCCTCTTCAGTACATAGTCTTGCAGGAAGGATAGTACACACAGAATTGCAACATATCTGGGTTTCCACATTTGATGGACGACCCATTCCTTGAACAGG
>JADBJO010001380.1:222500-225000 GCA_016801955.1 Conus betulinus | reverse complement strand
GCTGTAACAGAGATAGGTTTTTATTTCAGGATGTACTTATAACTATCTGATTTCGTACAATGTGCCTAAAGTGCGGATGTCTGTTAGCAATTAATTATCTATATATCGTAGTAACAGCCCGTATAAAACATATCGTTACGGGCCTTTCCATCTCCAAGATTCAGATGGTGTCCCACAGTGCTTCGTATCTGTTTAATGACATTTTGCCTGGGTTTTGGGACTGAAATTTGCTGCATCCGAAGAGGGGGGGGTTGCTGAAAAAAGGTCGAAATTGCTGAAAGAGGAAGTCCGAAAGTTAAGTTTATAAATGAGCGACTGGCCACGTTTCTTTTATTGTCCCGCATAGCATGCTGAAAGTATGGTGATGGTGTGTGTGTGTGCGCGCCGAGCGCGCGTGGGTATGTGTGTATGTGTGTGTGTGTGTGTGTGTGGGTGTTGTGTGTGTGTTGTGTGTGCTGTGTGTTGTGTGTGGTGTGTTTGTGTACAAGACACTGTCCTAAGTGTGCTGTGCTCTTCTCTTCTCTCTCTCCTCGCTCTTGCTCTCTCGGTGTTGTGTCCGTTTCTGTGTTCTATCCGTGTTTTTTTTCCTAGAGTTCTAAATCCATCGACACCGTTAACAGGAACTGTCCAGCTCTATCTCTCTCTCTCTCTCCGCTCTCTCTCTCTCTCATCTCTCTCTCTCTCCCTCTCTCTCTCTCCAGCTCTCTCTCTCTCTCCTGCTCTTCTCTCCGTCTAAATAGCGCCCTCTCTCGCTCTCTCCTCTCTCTCCTCTCTCCATCTCTCTCCCTCTCCTCTCTCTCGATCGCTCTCCTCTCTCTCTTCTCTCTCTCTCTCCTATCACTCTCTCTTTGATCTCCTTCTAAAAGATTAACAAACTTTTGCTGTTTTTTTATGCTAGACTCTCTCCTCCTATCTCCCCTCTCCTCTCCATAAAACCCCTATCTCTCGTCTAAATCATCATCCTCTCTCTCATCAATCTCTCCCGACCTCCCCTCCTCGAACTCCAGCCCTCTCCTCCTAGACAGAAAATAGCAGGGCCCATATTCACAGAGATTATTACGATGTTTCTTTGATTACTGAAGAATTCCAACTGCTATGCTGTAGTTTTCGCTACGTTGTATTTTGACATTAGCTATAGTATATCAAAGTGCTTATTACCTTATTTTACAAACAAAAAAAATCATTCAAGAGCAACAATCTATTTCACCATAAAAACTATGTTGACATGCCATCAGCACTGCAATCAGTGACCACATTCAAGAATTCATTGCATGTGAATGGTGAAGCAAGCAATATGAGTCTCAAGCATGTTCTCTTTGAATCGAAGGATCTATACAGTAACATATAAAAAAGGCATTTGCCAGCCCCCTTAGACTTTCTTCTTTGTTCCCTGGAGATAACTTCTGCATATCCAGGGCAACCTAATGTTTTCCTTGATCTCACGTTCACCACGGAAATCCCAACGCGTGGCATTTCTAACGCATGGCATTAGTTCTTTAATATCATTAAGTTCTTCATGGCTGTAATGGTTTCAGACTCGTTCCTAATGGTCTGAGGCGACGGTGTAGCTTGGAGGGTTTGTAAATTGATCAATATGGTTAGAGCAGTGTTTTCATTTATATATATATTTAAAGGGGTCGTGCGATCTACCATTAATACAGCCTACAAATGTTGCATTGAGTGTCTTCGAAATGACATTGCAATCAATACATTTCTTTTCTTTTTTTAACTCACACCTCCTATGTTCTGTGCTCTTTTCAAAACCTCGCGGGTTCGTTGCTCACCACAGCAAGCATTAATCTTTCAGTAATTCTTGACAGGTTCAACCTTTGGTGTTTGTTTGATGTGTGCACGCACGCGCGTCTGACCTCTAATCTCATTCATTTGTGGTAAAAGCACCAGGAAGACCCCACAGACTATTTTATGCAGAACGCTTATTCTCTAATGATTGGTTCGTTGTAAACATTACCAATATTAGTCTGGGAATACCCTGTTGCATATCTCCTCTGTTTCAAAGTGTTTGAAGAGTGGTCCTGATGTTGTTTATATTGCGTGTCCACAACACTGCTGCTTCGTCTCGTTAAAATGCATTATTCATCACCTCACGCGGAAGTCTCACGACAGTGCATTTTCACCTTCACGCATGCATACTGCTTCACAGCTTTCACTCTGGGTAACTTCAGGCTCTGTGTAGTCCGGTGTTGGGCTAGTCTTTATAATGCAATAGTTGACGGTAACACGTTAATTAGTCAGTGGCATGTGTCCACTCAAGTCTTCTGTCTTTATTTGGAATGATTTTAACAGCAGGCGTTAATGTTCTCTCGTCGGATTCCTAATTTGGTTTCCGTTGCTAACAGGAATGTACCCCGTGAATTACCATCCGGACATAGGCTGCCCTTGTGTGCTGAAATAAAAACAAAAGTATGGGAATATGCATTACTCTTTTTTTTTCTAAAAACTGGGGAACTAATACTAGAATGATCTCAGGGAATAAACAAAG
>JADBJO010001380.1:215000-217500 GCA_016801955.1 Conus betulinus | reverse complement strand
GTAATGTAGTAATAGCAGCAGCAGCAGCAACAGCAGCAGTAACAGCAGCAGCAGAAGCAGCGTTATAACAGAAACAATACCAACTGTAGTGGAAGCAGTGGTAGTAGCGGTAATAACAGCAGCATTTTTAAGATGGGAAAGGAAGAGGGTGTGATGGACAAACAGTCCGGAGAGGCAGGTCTGCCAGTAACTGTGTTTGACGGCAATAACATCAATACTAACTGTGGCACATAGTTTACGGAACTGCCCTTTATTGCATTGTCCGTACCTGAACTACAGACTGTGTTTTTAAAGCATCGCAGCTGAAGGTTACGATTCCCACGGGTGTGTTGTACATCTGATAGCTTTCTGATATGACGCAGCAGAACGAATGTTATGCAGTTAGTTGTATTTCAGTTTAAAGCACACTTCCACCACTAGACAGCGTGGAATCAGACAACCATGCCAGAATTGTGGGTGAAGGGGATCATTTAACACAACACACAGACACCATCAGATCAGCAATAATTTGAAATGGACAGTGAAGCTGTATCCATTTCATGCCATTGGGATTCAGACTCGAGACATAGTGCAAACAAGACGCTCTGCCACTGAGCTAACTGTTTTTGATCTACCATTCAACGCAGCGATATAAGTTTGGGGCTGTGCAGCTTTGCTTAGTTTTAAGTTATCATATTGAAGAGCTTTTGCGTTTGAACATGATCATCCAGTGATTCAGCGCCGTCTGTCGAGTCCGGTGTTTTGTTTGCTCAGCATTTGATATCTCTTTGTGCATTCCTTAACTGGTTATATGGCTGTTGTTTCAGCTGATCGTGTGTCTTTTTGTTCTATTAGTTTGTCAGTTACGTTTTCTTTCTTTTAATTTTCCGGACCAGTGTTGTCAAGAAAACTCTCTCTCTCTCTCTCTCTCTCTCTCTCTCTCTCTCTCTCTCTCTCTCTCTCTCTCTCTCTCTCTCTCTCTCTCTCTCTCTCTCTCTTGTCTTATCTGCGTTTCCTACTCTTTTCTATCACATTTTGTAAACCATTGTCTTGACAAAAAGACAAGACATGATAAGTAAGAGATTGGAGAAGGTGGAGAATGTGTGTAAAGGTAGACGAGAATTCAGAGAGGTGGATTGAGTGAGTTGGGTGCAAGTGTTTTTCTTTTTCACTTCTTTTAACCTTTACACTTTGCATACTTAAATCAATGTTACTCTGTCTACATGCCATGATCCATTCTTCCTCACATCACAGCAAAACAATGAAAGATGAATCTTTTAGTGTTCATGCATTGTTCATTCTTCACAAGCTATCACAGCGTGCATTGACGCTTTTGAAGTATACAGAAATGAAAGCCGGTAAATCAAAACTGACATCTCCATTGCTTTAATCGTAAAATCTACTGTAGAACACCCAGAACAGAAACTGACTAAAATGATGTAAAGTAAAGACAGCATCACTCGTCCTTCTGACATGTGGCGCTAAGGACGTCAGTACAGGTTCCAGCTTCGTTTGACCTTTCTCTGCGAAACCACTGCTAATCAAATGGCAATAAATCATTTGTCAGCTGATTAATAAAAATGAGTTAGGGATTTAAGGCTGGAACAAGGCCTGGAAGGTTGCCAGTTTCTCAACTGGCATTAGTGAGAGGAAGAGCTGGTAATCAGGTTGGTCGTGTTCATAAAATGGGCCCATCTTCTGCTCTGTGGCATTCTGGCCAGCTTGGAGGAAGCTGTCAACTAAGGTTAAATGAGATGGCCGTGTCTCCGAATGATAATATTTCGTCATGAACAACATGTATGGAAGAGCAGCTGTAGTTTGATGGGTCTTGCTAATGTAAATTCTACATTTAAACAAAAAAAATGGGGGTGGAGAGAGAGAGAGAGAGAGAGAGAGAGAGAGAGAGAGAGAGAGAGAGAGAGAGAAACAGACAGACCAACACACACACACACACACACACACACACACACACACACACATACACACACACACACACACACACACACACACACACACACACACACACACACACACACACACGCACACACAGACGGTCATAAAGAAATAGAGCGGGAGACAGCAGAGGGAGAGAGAGAGAGAGGGAGAGAGAGAGAGAGACAGACAGAGACAGAGAGAAAGAGAGAGAAGAGAGAGAGAGAGAGAGAGAGAGAGAGAGAGAGAGAGAGAGTGCGCGTGCGTGTGTGTGTGTGTGCGCGCGCGCGCGCGCGTGTGTGTGTGTGTGTGTGTGTGTGTGTGCGTCGTCGGTGCGTGCTTGCGTGCGTGCGTACGTGCGTGCGTGCGTGCACACGAATTCTGCATGCTTTCCACCCACGCCTGTTCCCTGCCTTCATGTGCTAACACAGCTTGACCTAGCAGCTAGCCAGGCGAGGAGAAACAGGGAAAACAGTAATGCTGTTTCAATGTTATTTCAAAGCTGAGATCGATGGTGTCACCTCGACTCAGTGGCCTCAAGGCAGGAAACTCAGCAGGCGGGCAGGTTGTCCACATCAGCCAGAGAGTT
>JADBJO010001380.1:207500-210000 GCA_016801955.1 Conus betulinus | reverse complement strand
GCTACTTATCTTACACTTCAACAGTATCTAGTTTGGCTATCAAGATCAACAGGCAATCTTTATGTCTGTGACAGCTGGCTTTTAAGAGTGTAGGGCATTGATACGGGTTATCTGCATTAGCGGGTATGCACGTGCAGTTGGTGGATTTTCGTCCTGTAAGAGAGGTTAGCAGCGCGCGATCCATAGGAAATTGGATAGAGTTCCAGATTGAATGGAAATGCTGTGTCCTTGACAGCAATGGACCAAAAGACCAGCAAACAGGAGTTTGTTTCTTTTCCCGTTTTTCTTTCTACAATGCTATTTTTCCTCTATTCCTTTTCTTTCTTTCTTCTTTCTTTCTTTCTTTCTTTTCTTTCTTTCTCTCCGCTTCTTTCTTTCTTTCTTTTTCTTTCTTTCTCTTTTTTCTTTCTTTTTCTCTTTCTTTTTCTTTCATTCTTTCTTCTGTCCTGTCCGTTGTCCATCTTGAAGAGCATGCATTTTCATTTCAGTTTCTCTGTGTTCAGTTATGTATTTACCCATGCATCGTCGATCAAATGGCCACATTTATCATATCTGTGTATCGAGTCCTCAAAATTAATCTAAGAGCAGAAGTAATGGTTCTTCTGTGTGAAGACTTGAAAGACTGTTTCCTGATGATGAAATGGCTTGAATGAAGATTTGATTAATGAATACGCAATCGTTTCAGCTCTTTGCTCACACCTTACTCGTTCTGTCGTCTGCCATCTCCGGCACTCTCCAGTCTCTGCATGCCGACTCCCGCTTCGGTCTGTTCCCCGTCATATCGCTTCTGTCTGTGTGGGAGGGTGTGTGGGTGTGTGTGGGTGTGTGGGTGCGTGTGTGTGTGTGTGTGTGTGTGTGTGTGTGTGGTGTGTGTGTGTGTGTGTGTGTGTGTGAACCCTGGTGATTCATATGCCTGTGTTTGTGCCCGACCCACGTAGATAGATAGACGGATAGATATGAGAGAGAGAGACAGAGACAGAGAGACAGAGAGACAGTGAGAGAGGTGGGTAGATGATTGATCAATTGATCAATTGACTGATAAATTGATTGATTGATCGATCAATCAATAGATAGAGAGATAATTAGATAGATAGACAGACTGACTGACTGACTGACATATACTGACTGATACATACATATACTGATTGATGCACACATACATACATGCAAACATACATACATACATACATACATACATACATACATACATACATGCATGCATGCAGGCATGCATACATACATACATATATGTAAACACAGAGAGAGAGAGAGAGAGAGAGAGAGAGAGAGAGAGAGAGAGAGAGAGAGAGAGAGAGAGAGAGAGAGAGAGAGAGAGAGAGAGAGATTCCATTTCTTCTTCTGTATCGTATCATTGAGGCATTGTTGTACAGAAGATATGTTACTAGGTTCCTCCAGTTCTGCACGCCGTGTGGCAAGGCTCATGTTTTAGCAGGGGGGATTCCCCTTTCGTTCTGCAATGTTGTCGGTCCATCATTACTGTCTCATATCAACTACAGCCCCCCCCCCCCCCCCCCCCCCCCCCCCCCGCCCCTACCTGGGAAGACTGTTTAGCCAGGCCATTACATCTTGGGAGATGACCGTACCAATTAGGTGGGTTTTTTTTTTGTTTGTTTTGTTTGTTTTTTTTTGTTTTTTTTTTGTTAACGCCTCTTTGTATGGTCCTCTGTCCTGCTCCCTGATCTGAGGCGCTTCTTCAATGGTGGTAGTTTAGTATCTTATCATAATAACTCCTCATTACCCTGCCTTGGGTTCTTCTGCTCAGATCCACTGTTAAGGTCCATGTCTTGTATGTTTTACACAGAAGGCAGAATATCCCAGTACACGGCTAAGTCTGATCTTGTGTTTCCTGGAGATGCTTATTGTTCTTCCAAACAGATTTTTGCCTACTGAATGCTGATATTGCCTGTGTTTCGCTTAAGAGGATTACTGGATATATTCCGTCATTGCTAATGATGGATCCCAGGTAAACAAAGTGTTGAATAGTCTATTGCTTTTGTCTATGGACTTTTTTTTGTTTTGTTTTGTTTTTTTTAACCAGTATTGATGGTGACGTTGCGGCTGGCCATCAGCTTGTCCTCTTGGTATTGATTTCCATGAGAGAGAGAAGAGAGAGAGAGAGAGAGAGAGAGAGAGAGAGAGAGAGAGAGAGAGCGAGGGAGAGAGAGAGGAGGGAGGGAGACAGATAGACAGACAGACAGACAGACAGATACATACATACATAGGTTGGCGGGTGGTTGGATGGATGGATGGATGGATGGATGGGATGGACGGACGGACGGATGGACAGATAGACAGACAAACATGTGGGTAGATAGATAGATAGATAGATAGATAGATAGATAGATAGATAGATAGATAGATAGATAGATAGATAGATAGATAGATAGATAGATAGATTGACAGACAGACAGATAGACCGACATATAGATAGAGAGTGTGTATATGCGAGTGAATTTGTATGTGTGTGTGCGTGCGTGCG
>JADBJO010001380.1:192500-197500 GCA_016801955.1 Conus betulinus | reverse complement strand
TGCGGTACAAGTATGCCAAATCCAAATATGGGTCCTGTTCATCTTCTCCAGAGCTCTCGCTAGCCTACCCATTGACTTCCTCGTTATATTGATCCCTTTCATTCAGTGGCCAGCTCGGGGGTGGGGAGAAAGCATCCGTCTTTTTCAACGTGTACAGTAGGCTGCAGCGTCCAGGCAAAGTTGCAGGCCATTTATAGGCTATTATCCGGGACGAACTGCGCACAAAGTGACTACCAGTCGGAGGATGCTGCTGTTAATGAAGATTGGGAGAACATGAAGGCCATACATATTTCGATAGACAGAGAGACACAGAGAGACACAGAAGAAGAAGAGTCCTGATAGTGGGTCCGTGATGTTTTTTGTTGATGTTACTTGTTCTTGATTGTATTTCAACGCTTTTGTCTGTATGGACATATTATCAATCGGTCTTTTTTCAACTTTCCATATTCACACGAATAACACAATATACTACTTTTATTACAATTACTACTACTACTACTACTACTACTACTACTACTACTACTACTACTAGTCGTCGTAGTAGTAGTAGTAGGAGGAGGAGGAGGAGGAGGAGGAGGAGGAGGAGGAAGAAGAAGAAGAAGAAGAAGAAGAAGAAGAAGAAGAAGAAGAAGAAGAAGAAGAAGAAAGAGAGGCGATGACGATGACGATGATGATGATGATGCTGATGATGATGTTGAAAATGATGGTGATAATCATGATGATAATGGGGGTGGTGATGATGATGATAACGATGATGTTTGATGATGATGATGATGATGATGATGATGATAATGATGATGATGATGATGATGATGATGATACAGACAGAAAAGAGGCAGCAGACATCGTATCTGTTCTCAGAACTACACCAGTGTATGCAGGCCTAAAAACTCGGGAACGAGATTTTAGAATGATATGGGAGATGGATACTTTACAGTACCAAAGAAATGTTTAATCGTATGATCAGTTGGTAAACACCCTTTTCAACGCTGTTTGGTGAGTGAAGGGATTGATAGATAAGATGGCCATTTTAAGAGTCCCACGTCTTCTAAACACCATATACATGTTTCTTCTGCTATTCCAATTAAACCAACATCTATTTCTCTATCATTTGTTGTTCAGTCTACAGCGTCCTAGTTCCACTGCGGTTCCTTTGTCGAAGTGCTTATCAATCGTGGCATTTCATGTTCCGCCCTCGTTAGGATCAGCTTAATGTCACCCTGACAGAATGAGATACATTTTCTGCTTCGCACCACCTTTCCTGCTATCTTTGAACACACGACGGTGGGCTCAAAACCACAAGGGAAAACACTCTACCGCGTAGTAAAACAAAACTTCGAAGATGAAAACTAGACGAGATGAAGTCAGCTGTTTTTTCTTTTAATTGGATCTGAGTCGAAAAGGTTTGTTGGGCACTAGTCATGTTCTTCTCTCTGGACACTCTGAACAGTTTCTCACGGTAAGGCACCCCATTCTGGGACGTCTCTACATTTTGATTCGTTCTCTTGTCACAATTTATGAAATATTAGGTCTCTTTGTTTTTTGTGTTTGTCATGTATGTGGAGAGTAGGTTGTGAAATTTCTTGCCATTGGAGTAAGCACTAGCTGTAACATTGAACGGCGCAATTCGTCTCTGTGTCTTTTTTTTTATCTTTGAGGCACTAGAATGTTTTTTTGAGAGAAAACGCATTATGTTTTTCAGGATTACGATAAAGCAGGTGGACTGCCTAGTTCACCAAAAGGACCTAGCTAGCTTTTTTTTTTTTATCCGCCAAAGAGACATCACTCTCAAGCCACTTTCCATTAAATTAATGCATACGTAATCTATGTTTTTATACCTCAAACAGGGGTAGCATTTATAATTTGCGACGCGAAACTGCAGCCTTGAAAGGTCATACAGACTGTGATGACATTAAAAACCAGAACTGACTACTCTCATGAATGAGCGTTGTCCGATTTTTTTTTTTTTTTACTATCTTGACCAGTCGAAAATCCACATTATTGCCCACGCACAACAGTAATATATTCATTTTTATTCAGTGTCTGTATCAGCAATAGAAATGATATCAGATACATCTTGCTTTTTTTTTCTTTTTTTTTTTTTTTTTTTTTTTTTTTTTTTTTTTTTCTTTTTTTTTTTATGTTGGACATAGTTATGTGGTTATCTGTTATCAGAGGGGATATACAAGAAGAGGTGGGATATTGATCGTCTGGGAAAGGGTAAGGAGCGAGCTGGGGAAAACGTGGCGAGAGTTCGACGATGAATGCAACCGTGGTGTATTTGTAAGAATCTGATGTAAATATGAATTTGCTCTGTTCTACGTTATGTCGGTTTTTTTTTTTTCTACGTTCTTTTTCTCTAGTGAAAATGCTTCTTTGATATGCACCAGATTTCCTTCATCCGAGAACGGGAATGTTCTTTTTTGTGTGTTTTCCCTTCTGTTCAGTTGTTTACCCTTCCACAATCGATCAAACGGCTACATTTATGATATGTGTGTGTCGCGTCTACAGAATCTAAGAGCAGACATAGTGGACGCTTTTTGTGATGCTTTCAATAACTGTCCCTGCCGCTGCGAACCCTGAACGAAGATTCGGTGAGTGTATGCGCAATCCCTCCAACACTTCGCAATTCTATAGCCACTTTCCTTCCCCCCCCCCCCCCCCCCCCCCCCCCCCCTGCAGCGCTACTCCATAACCCCCTTCCAACACACACACACACACACACACACACACACACACACACACACACACACACACACACACACACACGTGCGTGCGTGCGTGTGGCAATAGCAATGCATTTGCGTTTCTGTTTACTTCCTCTCGTGTCTGTGTAAAACAAACAAATGAATTAATGAATGAATAAATATTGAAATAAAAAACACATAAAAAGTAAACGTCAATACGAATAGCATGATCTTCTTATCTGCAAGGAGCAGAAATTTGTCTTTACGATCGCCATGCATAAAGGGAGACGCATAATTTGATATAGCGAGATGATAAAATGGGGCAACAAAATCAGCCACAAGCAGTGATATTCTAGCCCTACTGCGAATGGTATGACCCAGAGTGTCAAGATCAGAAAATGTGAAACGATATCGAGCATTCACTTTAAGGGAGTAAAAGCGATACAGCTATCACTACTACTACTACTACTAGTACCCCCCGCTACTACTACGCCTACATATGATAATCATCACCACCAGTTCTTCCAATGCTACTACGCCTACTGATAATGATGATAATTGAAATCGTCGTCGTCGTCGTCATCGTCATCGTTGTCATCATCATAAATCATTGTCATCATCATTATCATAGGAAATCTAAGAAGAGCTTGGCAACGGAAAGTTTTCAGAGAAGATCCCCACGCCCACTCCTATCCCCTGTCCTGAACTTCTTACAGTTTAACAGGGCAGGCCGCATCATGTCATGTCCTCCTCATGCCCTCTCTGATGTCAGAAATATTGTGGTGTCGTCAGAATTCGAACCTACATCTCCTCGACGGTTGGCGTCTCAAGCTTTGCCTTTTTAGACGGATCTTTTACCAAAAGAATCATTGGACACCTGCTGTAATTAGATATTTTTAATCCTAATGAAGCGTATTCTCCTTAGACCGAATCCAGCTGGAACCCTTTTCACCCTGTCTCGGTCATTGCCTTTAGTGTTCTGGTTCACTTCTTACAAGAAATCCCACGGTATGTTTCTTGAGATCATAGGCTGATGAATCGAAAGCCTTCCTTACCCCAACGTCTATGGCAAAGACTTCGGCTTTGAAGCCATATTTTGTACTGTCTGCTAGACTGGCATACCTGTGGTAGACGAGCGCTTTCTCTATTTTCATATGCCAACGTGAGTTCAAACTAGCTCAGTCATTCTTATCAACATGAGTGGACTATACCAGGTCTAACGTCACTCTTCCTTTTGACATCAGGATTGTTTTTCATTCTGGAAGGTCTGCAATGCTCCCCAAGTACTCCACTATAACTAGGAAACATTGCTTCCAGATTATCGATAAGATGACCATGATTTTATTTTTGCCTCTGCCATGTAGACTGCTGTTGCTTCAGCGGCTTCCTGTTCTGGTGGCGTAATGTTCCCTCTCGCGGTGCCAGCCACGTGAACGATCTCTTTCAGCACTTGGTAGTGTGACTGTGTAAACCTTCGCTGTGTTGGTGCCGCTGTGGGGTCATCTGATTTCCCCCGTTTCGCCAAGTGTGAATTGGCGGCTGGAGTTCATATATGGATCTGAGGGTGGATCTGATCCTGATAGGAGCCATATACCATATTTCGTTCCGTCTGGGACTGTTTTTGACTACGTTTCCCCGTGTAGTCCCTTTCATTTCTTAGTCTTGCTGGGCTCCCTTCTGCATTCTCTTGGGACCTCTTCTTTCCTCTATTACCATGTCTCCTTTTGCCTTCGGTCACCACTTCATCTGCGTTTATTTCAGTTCCTTTCTGTTGATGGATGTGCATCCAGATAATTCCCTGATCTTGAGGTATTCTGTTTTGCAGCTCCCATTGCCATCTGAAACTTTTTTTTTTGCCCATCATCTTAGTCTGGGGCTTGGCTGATCTTACAGACTTGTTTCCTGAGTCTTCAAGCGAGAATATTGACCTTGCTCCTTCCCACTCTGTGCACTCTCAGGCTGGATTTTAGGAGTAGTCTCAGCGTCGCTTGGCAATGACAGAGCGCAACGTTACTAAACCCAGACGAGATGCCGCACGTTTCCTTGTAAATCGTTCTCCATTGATTTCACCAGACCAGAGGAGCATCGGTATCTGCATGAACCGCTGACACAAGATCATGTATTTGACAGGGATGCCACACCGTTGTATTATCTGCTGACTTTTTCCCTGCCATTAGGTTAGTTTCCTTTCATCCCTTTCATATTTTCATAAAGTTCAACAATGTTGTTTACCACTAGGGTATTATCGCTTTTGTAAAAATGCATATATATTAGATGTGGGTCTGAAAGTCCTAACATGGATGATAAGTTAAG
>JADBJO010001380.1:180000-182500 GCA_016801955.1 Conus betulinus | reverse complement strand
CAACGGACTATTTCCATTATCAACTCTGATTAACGGGCGTACTTACACCCGGGGTTCACGTCAACGCCCACTATCGACATCCTGAAAACGACGACACTCTAAGACATGCACCAGAAATGGCTTCATTTGGACCGGTGTCAGCGATATTTGAAGTGGCAATGTCTGGCTGCAAACTTGTTATCTCACTCTAAGCAAACTAAAGAAAGCCACACAACTCGTTCGGACTCCTTCTCCCCCATGTCATACCCATACATATAGCCCATGCATAGTAGGCTCTCTGTTCGGTTATATGCTGGCCAAGTCTGAATGGGGGCCCATGTTTCCCCAGGTTTTTGCCAGATCTGAAGCCAGCTCTTGACCCACACGCTATATCGATTCTCCTCGCTCAATGACCGGCGCAGGATGAGAATCAAACATCTTTCTTTTCCGGCACCTACAGCTGGTCTCAAAGCCCGATCCAGTTGCATGCCTTTTGCCAGTTAAGATCTAGAGCAAAGGGGGAATAAAAAGTTCCCACGGAATAGTTGCCATCAGGGTTCGTTACTTTTTATGAGGTGTGGTGAACAGATATGGTTTATTTTTTGTGTCCTGCAACCCTAAAGGAGTATATTTATCATGTGGCAAGTCCAAGGTCTAGGGGCAGGCAGATTCTTTTCATTTGCTCTCTATTTTATAATTGTCCTTTACATCCTCGGTCCCCAGTGTATCTTTATTGTACAAGTGAGTTGTTCCCACAGAGCCAAAGAGTGGTTTACTGGTACCTTTTGTGATGCCATAAGTGACCGTTTCCTGAAGATTAAATGTTTGCCCTAAAAACGAGACCCCAGATTGGTTTAAGTTCTTCAGCTGTTTCACTAAACAGCACCATCCTTATTTCCCCGTGTGCTTGTGCATCTCTCTCTCTCTCTCTCTCTCTCTCTCTCTCTCTCTCTCTCTCTCTCTCTCTCTCTCTCTCTCTTTTGTGCCGTTCGGATGTTTTTACACACTCGCTGTATCCTTCTAATTTTTTTTTTTTTTTTTTTTTTTTTTTTTTTTGCAAACGCAAGGCACAGTCACCGTTACATTTCAGCGGGACTAAAATTGATCTACCTGGGGATGTCACTATTCAAGTCACCTTGTGATGTGTCGCATTTCACGTATATGCGTCTGCGTTACTTTTGACTAGAACAGCACTGACATTTCTTTCTTTCTTTCTTTTTTGCTTTCTTTCTTTACTTCCCTCTTTCTTAACTTCTTCCTTCTTATAGGGTTTTTTCCCTCTCCCTTTCTTTTCTTTCTTTTTAAATCTAATGACTCTCTGGAAGAGTTAGACGGGTTGTAATTTAAACTGGAATTACACATTTAATTCTATTAAAACCTATTTGATACCCCCTACCTTGACAGATCCTGGTCCATGGTATCATAACGCACAATTTTATCAACCTTACCCCTTTTCAGCACCCGTAACAGCGACAAATGGATCCAGAGACAACCCTTCCACTTCCACTGGGCTTTTGGGGAGAAGGGGCATTGATATGTCATTTCCTGCTACAAGCTGGTACGCATGCGCCCTGGTGGAAAAATGCCGTGCAGACAAAGCTTAGCAGCGATCTGCTAAACACATGGCAACAGTGACACGTCATTTGCAAAAGTGATGTCCCTGTCACTAATCAGCCAAAAGGGTCGTACGCATGAATTCGATTCTTTCAATCCTTTCTTTCATATACTTCATATACTGCTATAAAATATTTTCCTTTTTTTTTTTTTCATTTCGTTTTCATTCTTTCTTCCATTCCTTTTTTCTTCCTTTTTCCTCTGGGATTGGTTGTTTCCTCTGTATTACATTTCCAGTGCCAGAAGGCGTATGTTTTTCTTTTTCCTTTTGCATCTGTTTTCACTATTTATTTACCCTTACATCATCGATCAAAGAACTATGTTTATTATATGTGCACTGGTCCACAGAACATGAAAGCACACGTAATGGCCTCTTTTGCGGAAGACCTGAAAGAGCATTTGTCAATGATAAAATGCTTGAATGAAGATTCTGTAAATGTATATGCGATCCTTTTTAGCTGTTAGCGCAAATCTACATTCTTCTGTCCACCGCTCCCCAGCTATTATCCACCATGCCCTGCATTTCCTCACCCCAACTTCCACACGCCATTGCATGAAATCTCTCTCTCTCTCTCTCTCTCTCTCTCTCTCTCTCTCTCTCTCTCTCTCTCTCTCTCTCTCTCTCTGCGTGCGTGCTAAATGCACGCACACGCACACACACACACACACACACACACACACACACACACACACACACACACACACACACACACACACACACACACACACCACACATATGTTTATAGACAGATAGATAGATAGACAGATAGATAGAGAAGATAGATAGGCAGGCAGGTAGATAGATACTTAAATAGATAGAAAAATTGATTGATTGATTGATCAATAGATTGATAGATTAATAAAGGTAAATGTATGTATGTGTGTGTGTGTGTGCGCGCGCGCGCGT
>JADBJO010001380.1:162500-165000 GCA_016801955.1 Conus betulinus | reverse complement strand
GGGAGTTTCGCTTTTTGAAAACGTTCCGCCCGTGTATATTTTTCCTATCACAGTCAATCCATTTTATGATAGTTTGCTACTGCACTGTCTACTACTTTATTGCCGTCGCACTTTTAAATGCGCTAAAATGAAGGCTTAGACGCAATTTGGTCCTATCCAATTTGCTATAGGACTATTGCTTTCATTTGGTCCCACGATTCATAATGCAGAGAAGAAGCACTCACCTTTCACCTATCGTTCGTTTATACACAGCAGAAGTTCCGTTCTGATGCCAGTTTACATTTATAAGCGTCCTCCCAACACTCTGTTTCAGGGAAAGTGTACTCTCCCTGTGAATGTCTAAAGAGTATTATATCTCAAATGGAGTTTTAGCAGGCATAAAGGCAGACACGCAAGTACTTCGGCATATTCTTTTTATCGACACGCGTTGTCGAAAAGTTTTGGCCCTTAGCAGGCACAGCACCCTATATTACGTTGAGCAAGCTTGACTGGTGTACAGGAAAGCTCAAACCGCACTGAACTCTGGGAGGCAATGTGTCATTAGCATACACCGCGGAACTTCGGCAGAGATTCATAGTGGCTGCGTGGCATTGCATCGACAGTTTGGTTTTACTGTCATAGTAGAGATAGTGGGTGAGAAAAAAAAAGAGAGGAGAGGAAGAAGAAAAACTTCGTATGTGAAAGGGACCCAATGAACAGTTTCTGAGAAAGGTTACATCATCTCACACTACGCAGACTCTCGGCAACTGGATTGAAAATCATAAACAGAGAACAAGGAGGCCTGTCATTGGAGATAACTCATGTTCTTTTCATAATGATTATTTTAATTGTAAACAAGATATTTTGTATCCAAAACATTTAATTAGATACACTGTTAATACACAACAAGTAATAAATAAAGAGTACACACTGATCATATCAGCACGTTTTTTATTCTATAGTATATGCAAGACAAAAGCAACGTAAAGAAAATAGCTATGTACTGTGTGCCCAGTGAGAACTAAAATATAAAAAACTGTATGACTGCATTGAGATATCTATTTAAATACGCCGTTGATAGAAGAAAACAATGGGCATTATTTGATCGTTTAAGAACGTAACGAAAAGAGACGATGGATTTGTGAACGCTAATTTAGAACTTACATTTGATAAGTATTTCATTCTAAAGAATCTTAACTTTAAAACATGTACACATTGCTGTCCATGAAAAATAAAAAAGTCATATGGTGGTGGAGGGAAAATCAAAAACACTGCACACGCAAAATCCTGTTAATCCGGTCTTATGTATGTGTGTGGATGATAGATGTGTTGCACGGAATGTGCTTTCCAATTGATATTATCCAGATAAGTTTCATACATTTATTATTAGTTTGATCTAAAGTGTTGGTTCTACGTGCCGAAAGAATGACGAGTGAATTTTCCTGTGATGTGTGTTAAATTGCATTGGATACAGTTAAATTAGATTCACACTCGCTATCTAATAACTTTACACGTTTACGAATCTGTTGAAAGCATTCTCGTTTCTAAAACGTTAAAAAAAAAAAAACATCAGAATATATTAAATAGAAACCTTAGAAGACTAACGAAATTGATGTGGATGTCATTTCAGTTGTACAAAAATATGTCCACGACTGACACTTTCTGTTCATTTGAATCGGATTGGATTCAAAATCGAAGAGATGTTTGTAAATTTGTTCATTAGGTAGGAAAAATAGAAGACAGCATTTTTTACTACTTACCGTTTCCTCCTACTCCTCTTGATTGATGTGGGTCCCAAGCAGCAGAGAGAATATATCTGCTGGCATGATTATGGTCATGTTTTGTGAAAATGAATTATTTTAGCCTCACGGCAGCCACCAATTTCTCGTCGTTACCGTTGGAAAGAAAGATACACACAAGTGTTAAAAAAAAAATCAGAGAAGTTAGGTCCCTTCACCTGGGTAAAGTTCGGTTTGCACGACTGTCAGAATCACGGCTCTTTTGACACGGGTCGGGCCGGGTGCACTATGCACGGCTTTGTCGTCGCCAGTAAGTTGGAAAAGAGTTGACCCTGAGCAGGGCTTTTTTTTTCCCCGGATGGGCAGCGCAAGGCCGTGCTTTGCGCACTGCCCTGTTGTGTATTGGCCAGTCTCTCTCGTTACAGAGGACATCAGAATAAAAGCAAATGAATTTGACAAATGCACATTTCACCATGCACTCAGGACACACAAACGTTTAACATGGAGCAACTTAAATGTGTCTCATCCATGGGGCAGTGACGAAGGAGTGACCAGGAAACGTTGAAGCGTAAGCAATGGACAACGCCTCTCTCTCTCTCTCTCTCTCTCTCTCTCTCTCTCTCTCTCTCTCTCTCTCTCTCTCTCTCTCTCGGCGGCGGTCAAGGAGGCCCCACGCTGATAAACGATAGGTTCTTTCACGCCTGCTGGATGAGTGTCTAGACTGTCTTTGTCTCTGCAGGCGTTTTCCCTGTCTATTACGTAATGCTGTCCGGCTGTCGTTT
>JADBJO010001380.1:137500-140000 GCA_016801955.1 Conus betulinus | reverse complement strand
GTCTGTCTCTACCCTGTCTCTGTCCCCCACCTCTCGCCTTTCTCTGTCTGTTCTGTCTCCTCCTCTCTCCTCTCTCTCTCTCTCTCCTCTCTCTCTCTCTCCCCTCCTCTCTCTCTCTCTCCTCATCTCCCTCCCCCTTGCCCTCTCCAAACCCATCCCCTCCCCTCCCTGTCTCTCCCTCGCACCGTCCTCTGTCCCCATACTCTGTCTTGTCCTCTCTCCAAACTCTCTCCCTCCCCTCTCTCTCTCTCCGCTCTCTCTCTCTCTCTCCTCTCTCTCTCTCAGAAACAAACTAGTAGAGTGAATCGTTCGTGTTGTTGGAATGATTCCCATCTCGTATTGTCGAAAACATTTCACAAAGAGATACTCCTTTTGAAGTGAAACCAACAGAAAGCACGACAGCTGAATTCAAACGAAAGGAATACACGGACCAGAACAGAAACATGGAAGTTCAGAGCCCTTTCCTGGATGGATGTTGATGGGTGTTAGGAGAGAGAGGGAGATGGGGTTGAAGTGAAGTGAAGGGGGGGGGGGGGGGGGCAGCTGGGGATAGTGATTAAAACTTGAGGAAATGGAGGAAATCGTAACTTGGCGCCATCAGAGAAAAATGCGCATGTAGATTTTGCAGCAAAAGACAGAAAGAAAGAAAAGCAGTAAATGCATCAAATGAATGAAAGAACAGTAGACATCAAACGATCATGTAGGGAGAAAATGTAGCGTGAAGTTGAAAATGATGCATTCATGGCCAACGAATGAATCTTAATTCTGGAGGACTGAACGAGAAGGTGAATAAACACATGAATAAAAGGATAAAGCTATCAAGATACCAAGTCATGAATGTATAAAAGAAATCAAGCCCTCTCCCGCTCTCGCTTTCTCTCTCTCTCTCTCTCTCTCTCTCTCTCTCTCTCTCTCTCTCTCTCTCACATACACTCTCTCACGCTCTCTCTCGCGTTTGAGAGAAAAAAGAAAAGATTGCTAGCCTCTCTCTCGATCAAGAGATCTCTCTCTCACAAAACACACAGATAGACATACACAGAGAGCGCGTGCAGAGAGAAAAAAGATAAATAGATAGCCACAGGAGCTGAGCACATTGAAAGAAAAGAGAACAGAAAAGAGATAGTGCAATCAAGAGAAAGGGGAAGGCAGGCAGAGGAGAGAGAGAGAGAGAGAGAGGAGAGAGAGAGAGAGAGAGAGAGAGAGAGAGAGAGAGAGAGAGAGAGAGAGAGAGAGAGAGAGAGAGAGAGAGAGAGAGTCATGATTATACACATCCTTCCCCAGTCGTGGACGTAACATTGTAAGCTTGATCGCTTTGTCCTTGCTAACCGTTCATCGCTTATAATCACTGCAATTTCCTGAGATTATATTTCTAGTTCCAGTTAAGTTTTGAACTACTTAATGACAGCTTTCGTGAAAAAAAAGGAAAATGAAAAAATGAAAAATGTGTTTGAAACGAAGAAAAAAACAAAGGAATAAAGATGCTGACACAGAAGGAGGGAACAAGAAGAATGTAGAAAAAAAATAATACAAGCCACGATACAATGAGAGAAAGGATGAATAGGGGAGAATGTAACTGCAAGTAAAAAGGAAAAGAAGAGATAAGATGAGAACAATATAATTTGATACCTCTGAAAGTGCATGCACTGGATGAATGTCCCCGGAACAAAATGGGCAGAGAGATAGCGATCTGTTAATGAGGTGGTGATGAATTCTTCTGGGAAAAAAACACTCAAGACTCAGTGAAGTAATTCAGAACAGACCTTTGAATACAATTTTTTTTTTAAATCAGTGCCTCTGGAACTAGACAGTCACGCTTTGTGTTAGCCTTTGCCCTCATTTCTCTTTTGGTGGAACTAGTCAACAGTCGGAGAAGCTGCATTCATATCATTTTGTATCTCTCTCTCTCTCTCTCTCTCTCCTCTCTCTCTCTCTCTCTCTCTCTCTCTCCTCTCTCTCTCTCTCTCTCTCTCTCTCTCTCTCTCTCTCTCTCTCTCTCTCTCTCTGTGTGTGTGTGTGTGTGTGTGTGTGTGTGTGTGTGTGTGTGTGTGTGCTCATAATGTTCACAGTCATCTTAATCACAGTCCTACAGGATGACGCTTAATAATGGTAAAGTGTACTTCTATACCTGTACTACTGACAACCCGTTCAACCTGAGACATATACAGGTACCATGGGCAATGGAAATCAGGAGTGGACTGGAAGACTGATAAATGTATGATCTGACGAATATATGAATGAAATCTCTCTCTCTCTCAACTCTCTCTCTCTCTCTCTCTCTCTCTCTCTCTCTCTCTCTCTCTCTCTCTCTCTCTCTCTCTCTCTCTCTCTCTCACTCACCATGATGGACAGATTGTGTTGAGCAAGATCAAGCAATGAACGAAAAAGGACTCTCAGATACAAAATGCATAGGCACTCAAAATGACTGAGTCTTTCTATCTGTGTGCAAGCTTTGTGCCAAAGTGTGTTAAATCGACGACATATCTCATTTCGATCTTGCAAA
>JADBJO010001380.1:130000-132500 GCA_016801955.1 Conus betulinus | reverse complement strand
GTTTCACAAAGCGATGCTCCTTTTGAAGTGAAATCAACAGAAAACACGATAGCTGAATTCCAATGAAAGGAATACACCGACCAGAACAGACACGTGGAATGTCAGGGCCTTGTTGTCTGGAGAGATGCAGAGCGGTGTCTGTGCAGGAAAGTGAGTTGTTGATGGAAGGGGAGGAGGGGGGAGGATTGAGGCAGTAATTGACATTCGAGGAAATGGGGGGCCGTAAGTTAGCGACGTCAGAAAGTGACGCACATGGAAATGTTGAAACAAAAGAAAGAACATTTTGAAAAAAAAACCAGTGAATTAATGAAATACATGAAAACACAGTGGAAATCGAATGATAGCTTTGATATACAATCTACTGTTAAGTTGAAAGTGATGACATCATGGACAGTGAATGACACAAAGAAGACTGAAAGGCAGAATGAGGAGATGAACATAAGAATGAAAGAAAGAATACACCAGTGAAGCTACCAACCGATGAACTCTCTCTCTCTCTCTCTCTCTCTCTCTCTCTCTCTCTCTCTCTCTCGTTTGAAACTGTAATGGACTCTTTGTGTAGAGCAAGATCAAACAGTGAACAACAAAAAGGAACTCTCAGACAGAAAATGTATGGCAACCAAAACTAACAAACGGCCTCTGTGTGTTTGTGCATGCATGTGCCTAAGTGGGTGACATTAACAGCATGCCTCGCGGCCTCATTTCTCTCTTGCAGAAAAAAAATGCTTTCTGTCGCTGTCTTCCCATACTAATTCACTTTCATTGTCACTGCTCATTGATTGAGGAATCTCATACGGTTTTGTGTTTTTTGATCTTCTGGTGACATTAGCGTGCTTGGGTGCTTTGAAGAATGACTGCGCCAGACCTCTTTGGTGGACAACGAAGTCGGTCCAGAAAGCTAACCATGGTGTCTGTAATAGATGCATGCATTGCTTTATCACTCTATCATTGCGACTTGATACCAAAATATCTCTCCACATTTCTATGTAGTAGTGAGACCGTAAATATGTTTGTTCGCATTCGCACATTTTGCTTCTAATGACCAGATGTTTTGGAAGAAGCGCATAAAACGTTTTTTGCTTCCCGTTTCTTGCTTTAGAGCTAACGCTGTTTTGAAACCTTGCTCTGAGGGAGTTGCCAAAAACAGGTTCTGCCTTTTGGACTGACTGATTTAGGGGGGAATTAGTTAGATGACCGGTAGGAAACTACAGAGGAAGAAACAGACGAAGGAAGAAGTTTGTTCATAATACTAATGTTGCAGACCAAAACCTGATATAGAGGAGGGGTCTGAGGGGGGGTGGATGGGCCACTTGGAGGAAAAAAAAACGAGGGATAAATGCTAGTGTGTTGTGTGGAGAGAGAGAGAGAGAGAGAGAGAGAGGAGAGAGAGAGAGAGAGAGAGAGAGAATGAATATCCTTGTATAAGTATTGCATCCTTATGTGCTTATATATCCCATCACCCTCACAGGCTCATTCATCTTCAACGGCTACTCATAAGGACAAGCATAACGCTTCACTCGCATGGCTAAATGTACCTTCAAGTTTCATGGAAACGAACGCATGAGAGAAACATGTGGCACACCTTCCACCACAGCAATGTTAGGGAGACAAGGCTGTTGTGCGTCTGTTTTTTTTCTCTTTCAAACACCAGGCAAGCATACGAAATGTCGCCATTAGAAGTGTAAAAACAAGCATGTGAACACAGGATGAAAGAAACATAACTGTGAATAGAATCATTTCTTTTGTACAAAAGTCAATGAGTAAAAACGTTGGGCGATCCAGGAATGAAGGAAATGAGACATGTGGCTACTGATTTAATGCATACTTCGTATAGGTCATGTAGCCGAACGAGGAATGTAGTCACAACAAGACTTAGGTTCCTGAGTATTTGTGGTCCGAGGCTGTCTGTGTCCCCCATAATAAGAAATAGCATGATTTATGGCATGGGAATAGCAGTAATATTGTTGATTGTTGTATAACTGCATTTAAAACATCTCTTGAATGAATAACCGCAAAAAAAAGCTGATTCGATATATGACCACGATGATCTCACCACCACATTAAAGATCGCACAATGAAAGAAAGCTTGGAGGCAGATGCTAATTTCAGTCTATGCTGTCTAGCATTTTGTAAGAGGTTCACTGGAATCTATTCTTTCACTCCTTACATCTCTTCCTTCTTTCCACGTACCAGATCTGTCTTTAGTCCACTTCTCTCATTTCCCTGTTTGAATCTCTATGATATTTCCATTGCCTGAGGGTGTGCTCTTTCTTTTCATTTCGCATGTGTTCAAAAAACATTTGCACGTGCACCATCGATCAAATGCCTTCCTCTGTCATAATGTGTGTGGAATCCGCAAAATCCGAGAGCAAACGTAATAGCTATATTTTGCAAAGACTCAAATGACCGTTTCCTGATGATCAAAAGCATGATTTAAAAAAAAATGAAATTTGATTCTCTCTCTCTCTCTCTCTCTCTCTCTCTCTCTCTCTCTCTCTCT
>JADBJO010001380.1:92500-97500 GCA_016801955.1 Conus betulinus | reverse complement strand
GCTGAGAGGATCGGCCACATAGTATTTTAGGGGCCTGTGGTGGTAGTGTCAATGTTCACTTGCTTTTTGAAGTCAATCCTGAAGTCCACAGTGCCTCGCACAGTAAGTTTGCCTGCCTGTACAATCGTTAGATTTTTTTTTTTCACACTTCACTGGCTTGTTTTACCTTTGTCTTTATTCACGTCAGGTGTGCGTGTTCCATCAGTGTGTCCGCTAAATAGGTTGTAAAACTATCTTTGAATGCCCGTAACGTAGTCCGGTTCCATATACGCAAATCGACGTGGTTTTCAAAAAGTCAAAACGAAGAGGGTTAAGATGGGATCACAACATCGACAGCGCTAAATAGCAATGGTTCCGTGGCGACTGTTCTTGCAGAAAAGAAAAAAAAAAAGAAAGAAAAGAAAAGTAAAAAAAGAAAGAAAAAAAAGGAAAGAAAGTAGAGAGAAAGAAAAGTTGATCTTGAAAACAAACCGGCATGTGATCAAAAAATCATTTTTGTGGAGATGAACTCAAATCGAACCGAGAAGTTTAGCAAAAGGAAAAGGTTCTGTTTAATGATAGTTCTGCCACCATATTTCTGTATGTTTGTTGTGTGTATTTTATTCTGTTGTTTTTTTTTTTACTACGCTTCTGTGATGTTTATAATGTGGGTCAAATGTTGATTATATTTGATAATATTCTATGCTTCTTTGGTACTGACCATTCGGTAAATTTTGAACAGCGCAATGGTGTGTGTGTGTGTGTGTGTGTGTGTGTGTGTGTGTGTGTGTGTGTGTGTGTGTGTGTGTGTGTGTGTGTGTGTGTGTGTGTGTTTGTGTGTGTGTGAGTGTGCGCTTGTGCGTGCGTGCGCACGCTAGCGCGCGACTCAGTTTATTCTAATATATCCGAGACAAATAGACAAATACTGAGCATTTCCTTCTTTTGTTCATTCAGGAGAGATCGTTCCCCACAAAAGAGCAACAAAAAGCAACCCTTCACTCAATAACCGCAGTGACTGTTTTAAGACGTCCGTGCATTTGATATTAATTAAACTGTCATACAACGAAACTAGCTCAGTCTGTACACAGATAAAAAAGCTATCCGAGGCAAATGATTGGGGGTTAACAGCGTTTAAGACAGACGGCTAAAAGAAACCATATAGTCTAATACCTCACATCACTAATTCTCCACTTGGAAAATGGATTCGACATGGCTAGACGACATCGGCACCAGCACTGTCAGCTCAGCGACATACTATAATTCTAGTGAGTACTTCACTACTCACAGCGGTCACGGTCATCACGGTCATCACGGTCACGGCCACTCCAGGTGGCGTGAGATCTACAGGTGGTGTCTGATCGCCGGCATCAACCCGTGTGCGTGGTGGGCCTGGCTCTCAACACGGTCTCCATCCTGGCCTGGAAGGCTCAGCAGAAAGGCAGCTACATGGCCCTGCTCTTCCAGTGCCTGGGCGTCGTCGACAACATCTACCTACCTGCTCTTGCTGGTCATCTCCA
Organism: Conus betulinus; assembly: GCA_016801955.1. Lineage (NCBI taxonomy): Eukaryota > Metazoa > Mollusca > Gastropoda > Neogastropoda > Conidae > Conus > Conus betulinus. The sequence continues at coordinate 96,004 of JADBJO010001380.1, read as the reverse complement.
ACGTCTTGTACTTCCTGGGCCAGCAGACTGGCCGAGCCAGGATGGCCATCTTCTTCCTGCGCTACCTGTCCCAGGGCTGCTCGGTGCACTGCACGTTGATCATCGGGGTCTTCCGATGGCTGGCCGTGGCCAGGCCTCACCGGATGAAGGAGGTGACTCGGCGCCATGTCATGATGATCCTCGGGGCTCTGGGGGCCTGGTGCTGCCTGCTGTCCTCCATGGCGATCGTGCGTGAGCTTCAACCAGACCGGCACGGCAGGGAGTACTGGATGGTGTTTCTGGCGCTGGAGGTGCTGATCGTCGACCTGCCCACGCTGGTGCTGCTGGGCTTCGGTGTCAGTCTGCTGTGGATCACCTTTCAGGAGAGCCGGTCAGTCTTTCTTCTACTTTTTTTTTTTTTGTTGTATGTTGTTTTATTTTCTCGTTCTATGGTTGTTTGTTGTTTATTTCTTAGTTTGTTGTTTTATTTCTTAGTTTATTTTATGATTAATGTTTTATTTAGATATTTATTTGTTTATTTATCTATTTGTTTATTCGTTTATATATTTGTTTATTGTTATTATCTATGACTATTTTATTTACTTATTTATTTATTCTCTTACTTGTTTATTTACCTTATTCATTTTTCATTTATTCATCATTTACCTGTTTATTTATTGTTTACTTCTTTTCTTATTTATTTACTTGTTTTTGAGTAATTTGTTTATTCATCGACATAATTCTTTTTTTTTCTACTTAAATAAGAATATAGGTTTCTAGATTCTGGATTCGACATTAGAAAAAGTAGTTACAGACTCAGAATAAAAAAATCTTCCTCCCAACTACAATCAGATCCTGACAACCGTTCACCCCCCCCCCCCCCCCCCCCCCCCCCCCCACCCCCACACACACACACACACGCACACACACACACACACACACACACACACACACACACACACAACTAACAGAAAGACAGACAGACAAACAAACAAGCTACCTTATTTCTTCACACAGAAAAGAGAGCCAACCACGTGCATCCAATGACCAAATGGGGTTGCCCCCTTAGGGACCAGTACCAACAGGACGTAGTACCGAAAGTCTTCGCGTCGCCAGTTGCTGCTTGCACATAGGTACTGAAGCCTAATGGCACTGGGCTCTGCTGGCATGGGACCCTGATGGTACTGGGGCCTAATGACACTGGGCCCTACGGGCACCGCAGTCTAATGCCACTATCCCCATAGAACGATTAGCGGTACTGTAACCTTTGACTGTGATCCCTCCACATCCCCTGACCCCAGGCCTTGATTACAATGATGAGGATGGTTTCTGGGTTTCTGGACCTCAGCCCCACCCCCCCCCCCCCCCTCTCTCTCTCTCTCTCTCTCTCTCTCTCTCTCTCTCTCTCTCTCTTAGTTTGCCCGTCTGTCTGCCCGTCCGCCAATCTCTCTCTCTCTCTCTCTCTCTCTCTCTCTCTCTCTCTCTCTCCCCTCTCTCTCTCTCTCTCTCTCTCTCTCTTCTCTCTTAGTTTGCCCGTCTGTCTGCCCGTCCGCCAATCTCTCTCTCTCTCTCTCTCTCTCTCTCTCTCTCTCTCTCTCTCTCTCTCTCTCTCTCTCTCTCTCTCTCTCTCTCTCTCAGCGCCAACCCCACTACCTCTGTATTTTACTTATGTAAGAATATGCACGCTTCTCTGCACCATGTCCACATAAAAACAGAGTCGTACTACCTGTGCGCGTGTCTGTCTGTATGTCTGTCTATGTTTTTGCGTATGGTGTGCGTCCGTGCGCGTGCGTGTTCGTGCGTGCGTGCTGTGGGCGCGTGCATGCGTGAGTGTGTGTGTGTGTGTGTGTGTGTGTGTGTGTGTGTGTGTGTGTGTGTGTGTGTGTGTGTGTGTGTATGTGATATGTGTTTTCTGCAGGCGCCAGACATTGAAGAAGCACAGAAGGTCGACAGTGGTGGTGCTGTGCATTGCAGCCTGTTCCTTTCTGAGCTGCTCTCCGGAGATGTTTGCAGTACTGCTCATCAATCTGGTGCCAGACAAGATTGAAAGTGTCTGCGACTGGAGCTGTATTCACGTCGTGTTTGCTACAGGTCTTTTTGTCCGTGTACTCAACTCCAGCATCAACTTTTCTTCTACTTCTTCGTTGCTTCGAAGTGAGTGTGATGTGGGTGATGTTGTGACTGTTGTTTTTGAGCTTGGGATGGGCAAAGATGCGGTTTCCTTTGGTTTACCACACATAGGATTATTGCCCCCGTGTTGTTTGCACATCTGCAGCTTCCTCGCCACGATTCTTACTTACCTGTGGGGCTCCACTCTGCATTATCAGATTTCAAACTCTTCTCCAGTCTTGTGTTGTTGTTGTTTTTTGTTCGTATCTTGGTTTTGCCCATCCCCGTGAATTCTCATGGCCTTTTTTTTCTCCTGCCCGCTTCTACCCTATCATCTCATTCGAAGCCATCCTCATTTCCCATGTTCAAACCCACACGGCACACTGTAATCTCTTACCTCTCCTTCTCAACGGGCAGTTCCTCATGATCGATTGCACATGTGGTTCTCCATTCCTGTACATTCATTATGATGTTTCTTCATTGTTGATATCTCACACCTCTCTTTGATTTCTTCATGATGTTTTTTTCTGCATTTCACTCACCTCTCGAATTTGTATTGGTGTTTCTGTATCTTATCCCTAGCCTGTACGAATTCAGCAGTGTCTTTACGTTTTCCTGACTATGACTATGAATTGTTCACAGCGTGTCTGTCTCCACAGGCTATCTCCTGTCCTTTCTCTATTCATTGGTAACATTGTTATCATGTTCCTGTATCTTCGCGTTGCTCAAACGTTTGAACTCCTCATTGCATTTATGTGTTTTAGGCCACTGACCTTCACGATTCCTCATAGTGTTATTGTATTGTGGGTAACCTAACACTCTATATTCGCCAAGGTGTTCCAGTGTATCCAGATACCTCATCTCTGTGAACTGTTCATCGTGTTCTGTATCTGTACCTTCCCTACCAATATTGTGTTTCGGTATCTCCAATTTCCCCACCTGTGTGAACGTTTCATTGTGTTTGAGTATCTGCAACCTCCCCGACAGCATGCGTTCTTCATTGTGTTTCTGTGTCAGCCAGCTTCTTCACCTGTGTGAATTCTTCATCGTGTATCTGTAGCTCCGCTCTTGTGCGAACTTTTAATTGGGTTTCTGTGTCTGCCAACGTCCCCATTCGTCTGGATAATGTGTTGGTTTTCTGTATCTGCCAACTTCCCCCACCTTTGTGAATTCTTCGTCATCTTTCTGTATCTCCCCACCTAGTGAATTCTTCGTTGTATTGCTGTATTTCCAACTTCCGTACCTTTAGGAAATCTTCATTGTGTTTAGACTGTATCTCCAGCGTCTTTATGTGTATGAATCCACCTTTGTTTTTATGTATTTCCAACACCCCTACCTTCATGAATACTTCACTGTGTTTTATATAAACGTAAATCCCCCAGCTTTATGAACAATTCCTGGTGTTTTTGTGTTTCT
>JADBJO010001380.1:85000-87500 GCA_016801955.1 Conus betulinus | reverse complement strand
AGTCCCTTTCTCAGCACAGAAATAGACGAGGAAAATCTGACGTGACTTTTCCCTTTAAAAAACGTTCTGCGTGTTTCTTCATGGTGAAACTGTAGGTAAGGAGAATGACAGCTGGAATTTAAAAACCAGTAGTTTCATCCGGAAGAAAGAACCCAGGAAAGAGACAGATGAATTTTATACTGTGAAGCGTTGTTTTCTATGCAAGAAAAAAAAAATTGGAGGGAAACGATCTAAGCCCTTTTTAATACAATGTGAATGCTTCCTAGCAATACCCTGACAGGGAAAGTAATGGAAAGCAATATCCCACATTGTCAGAGCAAGTCTGGAACCGAAAGTGTGCAGCATGCAAAAGGGAAGGAGGTGAAGGCAGCGCGAGCTGAGAGAATAGCAAGTGCCATCATTTTGGACGAAATATCATGGCAAGCTGTTTGTTTTCTCTCCTACAGTAAAAGACATGCAGACGGTAAAGAAAACCTACCACGGCGGGCCGATCGTTTCATCACACAATGCTGTAATTCAGACAAGAAAACGGTCGAGAGACTGAAGACGAATAGGACAGACTTGAACACGGTGAACAGGAATTTCGAAGAGAATTCTTCACCTAGCAAGGATGTCGATTAGGGGAGGGTAGAGCGGCAGGAGTCTGCAGATGTTTTAGGATGATCATAAACAGTTCGGCAGTTTCTGGAACGTGTGGTGAACTGTGTTAAGAAGGAACGAGATGGAAAGGAGACATCTGAAGCCTGACATTGTTTACTAATGAACAGTTGGGAGTGTCAGTGACGGACGGACGAACGCACGCACGGACGAACAGACGGACGGACTGGGATGATATCGGTACAAAGATAGACCGTGGCCATAAATGAAGTTTACGATTAAAATGTCTATGCCGTTCTGCACCACGGACACAAGACGAATTCAGGGTCAGTTTTCGTTGGGCAGAAGTCTACATTCTCCCGACTCCCCTTTTTTCTATTTTTTTTCAAGCAACTAAAGTTCAACAAGTCCAACTTTGATGTATATCTATATTTCCATCCATTTCTTCGTAGTTCAATCATTTTATATACCTTCAGGACATGTATTGACACAATTATTGATGTTCTGGAATGTCTTTTTACTTCTGTTCAGCTGTCGTATATTCTGTTGGCTTAACTTTAAAAAGAGTGAGCACATTCTTACAAATTGTAATGCATGTTTTCATGACAGTTTTATTCAGTGAAAAAAAAACAAGATAATTGTATACTGTGTTATTCTGGTTGTATCTCAGTCTTTTTCTACCTTGTCTGTCTGTCTGTGTGTCTGTCTATTTCTGTATCTGTCTCTGATGTGTCTGTCTGTTTCTGTCTCTCTGACGGTCTGTATGTCTGTGTTTCTGTCTATCTGTCTGTCTCTGTGTCTATATCTGTCTGTCTGTCTGTCTGTCTGTCTGTCTCTGTGTGTGTGTGTGTGTGTGTGTGTGTGTGTGTGTGTGTGTGTGTGTGTCTGTGTGTGTGTGTGTGTGCGCGCGCGCGCGCGAGCGCGCGCGAGCGTGTGTGTGTGCTATGTATGTGTTTTGTGTGCCTGTGCACGCGCGCAGGCATGCGTGTGCTTGTGCAAGAACAGACCCAATTCCATGTGAATGTTACCCTTCGTGTGAATTTTCACCAGTTGAAAGTCCGAGGTTAAAACTTTTAGAAGACGAGTGAACTAGTTCTAGAATGTGTGAGGGGACTCGCTCATACATACGTGCACACGTGTGTGTGTTTTTTCCATCTGTGTGTGTGTTAGTGTGTGCATTCTGTGTGTATGAGTGTGTTGTGTGTGTGTGTGTGTGTGTGTGTGTGTGTGTGTGTGTGTGTGTGTGTGTGTGTGTGTGTGTGTGTGTATGTGTGTGTGTGTGTGTGTGTGTGTGTGTGTGTGTGTGTGTGTGTGTGTGCACGCGCGCACGTGCGCACGTGCGCACTTGCGTGCATGCATACGAGTATGCGTGTGTGCATGCATGCATGCGCACGTGCCTGTGTGTATACGTTCATGTCTGCGTGAGTGTGTGTTTGGGTTGTTGGCTGCTGAGGGAGGGAGGGGGGGGGGGGGGGGGGGTAGAGAACCGTATGTGCGTGTGTGTATATGTACGTGTGTGTGTGTGTGTGTGTGTTCGTGTGTGTGTGTGTGTGGTGTGTGTGTGTGTGTGTGTGTGTGTGTGTGTGTGTGTGTGTGTGTGTGTGTGTGTGTGTGTGTGTCTGTGTCTGTGTGTCTGTGTTTCTGCGTGTCTGAGTTTGTTGTTGTTGTTGTTGTTGTTGTTGTTGTTGTTGTTGTGTGTTTGAGTGCGCGCGCGTTCTCGCGAGCGCGCACACTTCTACCATATGCAACACCTAAATGTGTGTATGACCTGTTCATACTTTATATATCCATGTCATGTTCCTACACCAGTGTTCCTTTACCTTAGAAGTCGCCAAACTGTGTGGTATAGCCTCGTGTTCTGTATGCCCTCAACTTTAAAAAAAAAAAAAAAAAAAAAAAAACA
>JADBJO010001380.1:75000-77500 GCA_016801955.1 Conus betulinus | reverse complement strand
TCTTCTTTTCTTCTTCTCTTCTCCTTCTCCTTCCTCTTCTTTTTCTTTCTTGGATGTAAGCTCTTCACATTTCTTCATTATTCACACACATGCTTGAACACAAGCCATACTTCCAAAGTCTTCATGGACATAATGTTAGCTGAAGCAAAACATGCCTTTTTTTAAGCCACCTTTCCTGGTGGTAGCCAGGCGTAGAGGATGGCAGTGGGAGATCAGAGACGCAAAATAGTTCGTGAACCATGAATCTGTGGAACACCACTAGAGAAATCCAATTTGCCTGAGCGCGAAGGTAACAAAGACGCTTTTATGTGTGCAAAGTTAGATTTGCAATGCATCTCTTAATTTCATGTACATCAGCCTTCTCAAAGATTATCATGCTTTTGTCAGTTTTAACAGACTTGAAAATACACACACACACACAGAGAGAGAGATGAGAGAGAGAGAAGAGAGGAGAGAGAGAGAGAGAGAGAGAGAGAGAGAGTATGCTTAGAGCATCATTTCTATATATATATGTGTGTGTGTGTGTGTGTGCGTGTGTGTGTGTGTGTGTGTGTGTGTGTGTGTGTGTGTGTGTGTGTGTTTGTGAGTGATTGCGTATGTGCACGCATGTCTGTTGCACGTAGCACCTCGTTAAACATCCTCATTTGTCAACAAGAGAAGACTGACAGATTGGTGCTGCGAATCCAAAGCTAGTTACATATCTCGGGAAAATTAAATTACTTCACCTGTCCGTGGGCAGGGTGGTTGGGTCTGTGGGGTGTGCTCGGCAGCTGGAGGGTGGTGTTTTTTCGCCGGTGGGCTCTGCAGTCATAAAATACGAGCTGGTACACCCATGGGGGACATACTTTAAGGCTGTTATGAGTTGCATCCTGTAGTCTGATTTACCTCTGTTCTGGAGCAGTTATGTCCCTTGATATCTTAATGGAGTGTCCTGCGCGTGCCTGTACCCATCGTCAAACACAGCCCAGGCCTCCAATGGTAATACAGGACTGCTCAAAAGACAGGTGAAGACAGTGCTTCTCTGGGTCCTCCCAGCACCTTCGGGTGTTTCTTTTTCTCGGGAAATTAAACTACTGCACATCGGGAACTAATCTGACAGAAAATTTTTCGTGGTCAAAGATTCCCCCCCCCCCCCCCCCCCCCCCCACCCCCCCCCCCCCCCCACCACCCCCCCCCCCAATCCCAACCAGCTGTTTCATTCGCGTCCTCGCCTCACTGGTTTGATATCACTGACGAGGTATTTGACTGGTACTGACTTTGATGCCATTTGCTTTGCACTCGCCTGCCCAGTGTAATCAGAATTAAGACAGGAGTTATCAGCAAACGCTTTAGAATCTGTGTAGTGTGTCCTTGTGTTGCTTTGATGGGGGAGGAAAAGAAAATGCAAAAGAGAAAAAAAAGGAAAAAAAAAAAAAGAAACAGAAAAAAAAGAAGGCAAAAATATGTTGAAATTCACAATGATTGTCAAGAAAGAGGGACACAGGATAGGACACGAGGAAGTGATATCTCTCTCTCTCTCTCTCTCTCTCCTCTCTCTCCTCTCTCTCTCTCTCTCTCTCTCTCTCTCTCTCCACATGTTTGAATCTGATCTATGATATTTTGTCCACGGGACGAGGAATCGGATTTTCTTTTAAAGACAAAATGCAGTAGAAACTTCATGATTTTGTAGACCAAAAATCAAATGTGAAATCTTCCATGCTAACAACAGAACTGTTTGGAAACAAAAAAATGCGTGGTTCATTCATTTTGCTTGGCCACTGTTCAGTTTACATTCCCGCTTCGTTAATTCACAGTTCACATACAGTTTTCATGCTTCTGACCTGTTCGCTATGTCTTGCCTGCATGACATGTCCTGGAATCCCTGCATGAAAAACTCCTCTCCCCTCAGTGATATTGACATTGAAGAGGCCGCTGGAACGCATCCATTGTGCTCACTGTACTGCTTTGAAGAAAAAGGCTTTAGAAACGCTCAAAGGGGCACACAACGAAGAGAGAGAGAGAGAGAGAGAGATGAGAGAGAGAGAGAGAGAGAGAGAGAGAGGAGAGAGAGAGAGGAGAGAGAGAAGGTAGAAGAGAGAGAGAGAAAGGGAGAGAAAGAGAGAATACACACACACACACACACACACACACACACACACACACACACACACACACACACACACGTACGCACGCACGCACGCACACACACACACACACACACACACACACACACACACACACACACACACACACACACACACATACACACACGCGCGCGCGCGCACTCACACTCAGCACTGAGACATATGCACATAAGCAGAGGTGCATTTGTGTACTAATACTCATCCTTCACAATAACATGCTGCAGTTTTCCTCTTTCAACGACGTACACTTTCTTCATTCACTTCAGGCAACACACGAGCGAGTGCTTTTTGAACGATTTTAAGACCATTCAAAGTGAAGTCAAGTGTGGAAGAATGATTAATGTTTTGTAATAATTCTCATTTGAACGACGAGAATG
>JADBJO010001380.1:65000-67500 GCA_016801955.1 Conus betulinus | reverse complement strand
CGGACAGAGAGACAGATCGATCGAGAGAGAGAGAGAGAGAGAGAGAGAGAGAGAGAGAGAGAGAGAGAGAGATTTAGCGCACTCTTTCTGACGTAGGTGTATATGTATGGATGTTTGTTTGTCAGTGTTTGCATATGTGCCGGAATAACGCAGTGGTAGAGCTCCACACTCGTTATCTTGGTGATTCTTGGGTTGCTGTTTCGAATCTCCGCAGGGCCGTTTCGGTACAGGGAGATTTTCCCTCGGTTAACATTGGTTCTAACTCCATTTCCCATACAGTCCTTCGAATGCAACTATAAGCCGAAGTTCCGTGTGTGAACGCACGGTTAACGTCTTGCACACACATAAATTCCTATCATCAACTTTCGGAAGAGAAGGCCAGGTTGGCCGTTGGTATGGATGACACGTTACGCATAGCATGCACCCTGCGTGAGAAATGGAAAGAATGAAAGAAGTAAGGAAATTGAGTGAACGACATGAATAATATGGACTGGATGACACGGGAAACGACTGAATGAAGCGTCAGGTGACAGCTCTTCAGTTGGCACTACCCAGGTAGGCAGCCCGTTTTGTAACGAATGTCGATTGTGAAGCGCTTAGAACTTGGTCACTAGCCGAGAATAGGCGCTATAGAATTATTCATAATGATAATAACAGTCATAATGATATGTAATGAATATACTAACAGTACTAATGATAACAGTGAGAGAGAGAGAGAGAGAGAGAGAGAGAGAGAGAGAGAGAGAGAGAGGGAGAGAGAGAGAGAGAGAGAGAGAGAGAGAGAGGATATGTAGAAATGTGGAAACGATCTTTGCGTACAATATTACAGAAAGGCTACCACCCATAAAAAAAAAAAAGAAAAAATGAAGCAGATACGCACACGTGAACGTAAATGAATCTGTCGCCTGTAGTACCTTGTCAAACAACTTTGCTTCTCACTCAAAGAGAACTTTGACAGATATAAAAGCTTTCCAATGCAGGGGTACTCTCATGCATTACACTTAGACTTAGATGCTCCCTCGTCTTGCGACGCTGAGACAGTCAAGGTGCTCCACGGTCCTCAGCCAGTTTACTAGTGTCACTCCATCCTCTGTCAGCGAGTCAGAGAGGTCTCTCTCCACTGTCTGTCGCCAGCTCTCACGCATGGGGAAATTAGATTCCAGCACATCAGGAACTAATCTGACAGCAGTGTTTCACGACCGCAGATCCCTCCAGGCAATTGTCTCATTGGCTTTTTCGCTTCACTGATTTGATATTGCCGACGAGCTGTTTTAACGGTACTGACCTGCCGTCATTTGCTTACCGCTCGACTGATCACAGGAATAAGCAGATTCAGACAAGAGGTCTGAACAAAAATTTTGACATTAGCGTTGTGTTCTTTGTGCTGTTTTGATGGAGAAAAAGAGAACGCAAACAGACATGAAACGAACTGAGAAAAAACACTCTGTGCCGTAAGATTGATAATGATGTGTATTAATAAATTTGTTAAACTGGTGAGACGAAATTAGATTCGTGTTAAAGACCGAAATGCAATACTAATATCATAATTTCCGGCAAGGAAAGGAAATTTTTGAACGCGAATTCAAGTCCACGCGGACAACAGAATAATGTGGAGGATTAAACCACGTTCACATGCTGGCAAACTCAACGAAAAAAATAAAATGATTTCAGTTAAAATATCCACATGGTCACTATATCCGGTTATGCATTGATGCCCTGCTTCAAAAACAAAAATGGAGCTTTTATGACTACTACCACGACCCGCTTCGCCTCTGTCTTGCACGCATGACAGCTCGTTTTAAATCCTCTTCCTTATAACACATTCTATCCTCCCTCACTACAAGTGCGTTTCCGTTGGCCCGTAGCTGAACTTTCAGTATGTGTCGCTTTGGATACCTCCAGTTCCAGTGGGCTCTACTGTACTGCTTTGAAGAAACGGACTATGAGATCGATCAGAGAGAGAGAGCACGAAGCGAGGGGTCACCGGACAGACTGACAGACGGCAGACGGATAGGCAGCCAGACAGACAGAAGACAGCCCGAGTGACAGCACAAAGATCGAGCCTCTGACCACAGATGAGAGAAGCAAAAGAGTGACGAATGAAAAGACTTAGTTGAAGTAACCCCCCTCTGATCGACCGGCTTAGCACACCGAATTCAAATGATTTAGAGATAAGTCAGAGCATCTTTTACCCCTTTGTATTGTCGCACTTTTACCGACCAGAGAGAGAGACTGTCGATGGAGTGATGAATTGAGGCGAAGTGAGATGAATAGAGAGCAATGAGGAGACGAGATGATGTGATGCGAAACGACACGCATATCTACTCTTTTTCTTTACCCGGAGTCCCCTTCTCTATTATAGTTCTAGCTCTTTTCGCCACACTCTGAGACACTCAGGGGTAACCTAATACCGAGAGAGGAGCACGAGTAGAGAGAGGACGTCCGTATGTTGCAGCAAGAATAATGTGTTCAAATGAGGTATTCTGTTTGATTCCCTATA
>JADBJO010001380.1:27500-45000 GCA_016801955.1 Conus betulinus | reverse complement strand
CACGTCCGTCCAACGACAACCCCCATGGACCCGCCGATACCGGTGACCCCGACGGAACCAAACCAAGGCCACAGACGTGGAGAGGACATCGAAAACTGAGGTCACCATGAGAGCAGGGCATGAAGTGCCACAGAATTTTGAGACTTATGATGATGCTACGGATTTCCATTTCGGTCTGAGACTACATGACAGGGCTGTACTCTACGCTTCCTTTCATAATATATCCCGGCGTCAACCAGGCCCGAGAGATACAGACACACCTGCAGCGTTGGTCAGGAAATTTGAGCAACACTCTCAGAAACGCATCCATTAAGTGGATGAAACTCGACTGTGTGGTCCCAGTCTTCCCAACTGAGTCCGCAGCAAACTCAACTCTGGGTAGGAGCCGGTCGGGGCAGAAAAACTCACATGACTTCTGATGGGATTCGAACCCACGACCTCCCAGCCGGGGAGTCCGCGACGCTAACCACTTCGCCACGGCGGCTGGTTTATTAAGTGGAATTAATTACTGCCTAATATCTTGGAATTAGAAGACAAGAAAGAAGAAAAAAAACTTATGTCATTTCCTTCATCTCCACGATAGAGTGGACCGACAAATTTCGATTGTGTAAAGGTCTGTGACAATTTCTTGGAGAGAAAGAGAGAGAGAGAGGGAGTGAGGGAGGGAGTGAGGGAGCGGAGCGAGGGGGGGGGGGGGATATAACTGTTCATAAATGTCAGCATTCCCACCAGCAGAATGACAATGACAGATAGAGAGGTGGGAGAGAGAAGTTAGAATTGCCTATTCCTCTGTTTGATCAATTCAAGTCGCTCTATCACGAGATTAAGTTTACTGCAACCCCTCTCCCTACCTCCCTACCTCCCTCCCTCCCTCTCTCTCTCTCTCTCTCTCTCTCTCTCTCTCTCTCTCTCTCTCTCTCTCTCTCTCTCTTTCCCTCTCTCTCTCTCTCATCAAAAAAAGAGTCATAGATGCTCTCTCTCTCCTATTCAAAAGAGTCCACAGACGCAAGACAGATACGAAAAGCAAAAAAAAAAAAGTTCATTACGGAAAGAGCATAATGGAACTGGAGTTTGCAGAACGATTAAAGAAACTTAAGAATTCAGTTAAATGATTCTAAACAAAATCCTGCTAAGTGACATGATCTGTAAATAAAAAGAGTTTTTTATAAAGAAATTTCAGTCCAGCAATGACAGAATCATTTTTGGGGTGTTTTCCATAGTATTGTTGACAAGGAGATAAAACTTTGACAGAAGCAGAGAAGGAAACTGAGTCATGATTTAATAATCCTATATCTATTGAAGAATTTAGAAAGTGTGCAGGACCAGGCAGAATGATAGCAGATATGTCGAAGTATGCAAATTTAACTGTAATTATTTTTCCTTGTAATTCTATTTCGCCCACTTTTTGAAAGTGGCACCTTTCGATTAGAACTGGGCAAAATCTAATATTATACGCATTTATAAGACATGGAGATACGAAAAATCCCGACAACTATCGTGCAGTAGCACTTACCAACATTTTTAAGTGAAGCACACACTTACTAGATAAAGGGTCAACAGACTGGGCTCAATATGAACAAAAAAGACTGGAGGAACAAGCAAGTTTTAGAGCCAATTAGAGCATCGTAGACTGTATATGTCTGCATTATATTCACTGGTGCAAAATAATCTACTCCGTAATACGATGCTCTATGTTGCATTTTTAGACGTGTATAGGTTTTCCTACTTTATTTTAGAACCCTACATAGTAATCAAATGAAAAGGGTACCCACACTTTGAAATGTCTTCACTCACACACAACAACGTTAACGTTCATGTGAAGAAAACCTCGAAGAAAGTGTTAAGATTAAATATAAAAGCGAGAGTACACGTAGTCAAATACGAATGTAGTCCACACGAAAGGATCAGCCGCTGCAGGCTATACGCGCGCTTCTGTACACCAAGCGGCACAAAAGAATATCATGTGCTCCATGGCTACACTCAGAGAGAGAGAGAGAGAGAGAGAGAGAGAGAGAGAGAGAGAGAGAGAGAGAGAGAGAGAGAGAGAGACAGACAGACAGACAGACACAGACAGACAGACAGAACGCTTACATGTTTCCGAACAGCGCACGCGTGATGCCTTAAAGGTAATCGTTCCCCATACGTATCTGAATACGCAAATACGTTCATACACAAAATAAACCGGACAGCAAACCTCCTGTTTAATGTGCATTATCTAATAGAAGGCAGATGTTTAGAGGAAAAGCCCCGCTAAAAAAACCCACAAGGAAAAAGAATGAAAGCACAGTCACTGTTACACACACACACACACACACACACACACACACACACACACACACACACACACACACACACACACGTCTTTTTAATTTCTGTCTTCTGCGTCTAACCTCCCCATACGCTTCTCAAATTACTCACCAACACTTCTCCCGTTTGACCAAACACTGCAGTGCCAGCCATTGTCCATGTTAACGTGTGCATACTGACGCCTTCCCATAATCACTTGTTTAACGATGTATGCAGCACGTCTTTACTTCCGCCTTAAATCCCGTTCCCCTCCGCTCCCCTGCTGTCCTTCACAGCAGTTCCCTTCCTTCTCAGGCTCTTCCTCCTTCCTCCTTCCCAGTCCTCCCTCTCCACCCCCCACTCCTAAACTTCCTTCACTGCCTCTCTCTTTTTTTCTCCTCTTTTTTTTCATTCCATTGTTGTTTTTTTTCTCTTTCATTCGCAGCTTCAGCACGCTGTTCTAGAGCTTACAAAATATGTCAAGAGTAAAGTCCATTGCCTGATGGCTGTAAAGGCAGTCAATAGCCAGAGATGAACCCGTGTCTGGAGTACGGCATGATCAAAGGCGGAGCCATCCCTCTCCGTCTGCCGTCTTAATCGTCCCTGATCTGAGTCAAAAACCCAGTTTCTGATTGTGGGACAGAGAGAATGTTCAAGCAAAAAAAAAAAAAAAAAAAATCCGACCCCCCCCCCCCCCCCCCCCCCCCCGAGATGAACGAAATCACCACCTTCAGGCAAAGGCAAATGCCCTGACCATTTCACCACAAGCCTTCAAAAGTGTTCTAGAGCACTGAGTAAATTGGCTTACACTTGCTGTACTCGGTAAGTTGTTGATAAAGGCAGGCACATGCTTCTTCATGATTAAAGGGTGTTTACGGATTTTCTTTCAAGAGGGAGGGTAGGCGGGGGATTAGGGGCGGGGGAGGGGGTAGAGTAGAGAAAGGGAACGAGGGTGGACGTTTGTTGGAACTCTTGATTCCCATGCAGGGGCACACCCACTGGCGCCTGTGGAGGTGGGGTCTTCCGTGGTGCACACTGTTTGCGGCGTGCTGCTGCATACATCGCAGACAGATATATTCCGATCTGGAGGTTAGATAAACAGCAAATCAAGCTAAAAGGATTTCCTAAAGTAAAAAGAAAAGTAAAACAAGAGGACGATTAATAAGCATGACCCTCTTTTTTTTTTTTTTTTGCAGTATGGAAAACTCACAGATCCAAAAATGAACCACCGAGTCGACTGATTGTTTTGAATGTCAACGTCAGACCTGGTAAAATACGACGGAGGGAAAAAAAAAAAATCTCCCCTCCGGTCCTATTAACATGAGTTTGCTGTATTGACATGTGATACATTATGGCCGCTTGCAAATCATGTTGGTTGATTGTCTCCACACTGTCAGCGCTTCGGCCTCCTCTTTTGACCTTTCTCTGTCTAATATGGCGGGATGGATTCGGCAGGGCAGTTGCTGTAGCAATCAATCGAGTTTCTTTTTTTGTTGTTTTGTTTGTTCGATGTTTTTTGTTGTTTGTTTGTTGTTTGGTTGGTTGGTTGTTTTTTTTTTTTTTTTCCGCGATGTTTAGAATTTTCCTGGACAATGAATTAAAAAGAAAGAAAAAGGTAGGTAGGTAGGAATTAAGGCAGAGAGAAATAACAAAAAAAGGAAGGAAAGGAAGGAAGGATTCAAAAGAAAGAAAGAAAGAAAGGAAGAAAAATAAAAAAAAAAAAAAAAAAAAGAAAAAGTACAAGTGGACTCAAATGTGCACTCAAATAAACCCACGAATTTCTGCACCTGTCCTTTGATCAAATTCTGATCCATGAATCTGTATCAACATGGACAGAGTTCGTCCCTGGGCTATGCTCCATCTTTTCGCCAAGCTACTTACAAACAGCTTAGTAGTTATTGAGCACACTTGCTGACAGACAAACTAAATAAGACTATTGGTTTTCCCCCCATGGTGACAAGTATTAAGGAAGAAGACGAAGGCAAAACATGGTAATTACCATCCCCTTCCTGATTCAATTGTTGAACAATGATGCACGAAGGCAAACCAAGCTGTTTCTTCAGATTTCCATTTTCCTGTTTCTTGGGTCTGTAAAAGAGATGGGTCAAAACTCACTTCTTAACTGCCACTTTGCTCCTTGGCGGCGCAGTGACGCAACTTTCAGTTTTCTATGAACAAGGTCAACCACAAAGGACAGATTACAATAAGAAGGGAGAGAGGGAAACAAGTCGTAGTCAATTTGTTGTTAGTTTCATTTGTGGAAATAGTTCAGCTTTGGAACAAACGCCTTTGTGGAGTGCTCGTTTTGTATTCAACCTTTGACAAGGTGGTATTGACTAAGTAGTGTGTTTTTGATTTCGAAGGTCATGCCTTTTCTGGACAAACATGTAGGATCAGTAAAAAAGGTTTCTGAACTTTGGCGGTGGATTTTGCTGTGATCAGGTCCTTTGTTTTTTTTCTCTCTTTTTTTTCTGCTCATTCTCTAGAAATGAATACTAATCATTTGAAAATTACCCGTGTATAAAGTTTCCGCTCCTCTGAATCGACCTGAGTAACTCTAAAAGGAATACGTACTGTCCGTACAATTTCCCTACAATTTTCTTTGCGGTCTTAAATGTTCTGGAGAAAACGAAAGAATAAAAAAGACATCAAAACACAAGGTAAGTGTGTGTGTGTGTGTGTGTGTGTGTGTGTGTGTGTGTGTGTGTGTGTGTGTTATTAATACGTACTTGTACCGTTTCATATTTCTTTCTGTTTATTCTGTATGGGTCCCAATTTGTACTTTTGACCACATCCATTACTTAAGCGTTGATTGTTCCCTTGACTCATTGTAAAATATGCTTATCTGTTTAAACTGTTCTCAGCATCATTCAAACCACAATGACCACAGAACAGGAGAAAAGAAGTCCAGAACACATTACCAAACACAATCTATGGAAAGATGGCTCATAGATAAAAATGCGTTGGGTAAATCTTCTCTGAAGCATCGCATATACGATCACAAGCTTCTCGCCTGAAGAAACCCAGACCCCTATTTCAGCAATACGATATACCGACATCCTAAGTGGCAAAAAGGAAATGTTGCCCGTTCAGTCAGGTGGACGTGCAGAACGCAGAACTTGCCGAGTACAGTTATATGACAAATAACAAAACAACACCAAAAAGAAAAGGAAAGAAAGAAAGAAAGATGGGAAGAACACGACGTCACTGAGACCCGTGAGAATTCTGAAGAGGCGCGGGCTGTTCAGATCGATGGGTCATCTGACGTTGTTCCTTAAAGGCATGTCACTCAAGAAAGTGCCCATGGCCAAACGCCACACACTCCAGATATTGCACTGTACCAGATGTTGTGCTGCACCAGATGTTGTACTGTACGGCCGACTGCCAGACTGGTGCACAACAAAAAGCAGTGACGTCCAGCTTCCTGACTGTGGATGTTTCTGTTCTCCCAGCCTTCTGTGCCCCAGCCAACAGGCCCAGTTAGCTTGGAATACATCGATATCAAACGAAGCATTTCCCGTTTCAAGAATCTAAAACTAATCTGTCCAGTTTCTGTAGGAGATCTGACTTTCAAGCAAAGCACCGTTATGAGTCTATCAGCAGCGTCGTTCACTGGCTACGAAGAGCAATCCCCAAAACACATTGTTAATAACGTTCTGATGTCATTGCATATAAAAACTGTTGTTTTTTTTTTTTCTCCCAGGTAATGCAGTTGGGGGAACATGTACTAACAAACTTGTGTGGTTATTCTCAATCTGCAGCAGACACGGTCTGGTCCTCTTACTGGGCGGCAACATTCAATAGAGAATGAGGGGCGAGGCTGCAGGCGGTGTCAGAGGGAGTGAAAGATAGAGGGTACAGAGATAGGGGAGCTTCAGGGGGAACCGATGGCAATGGGAACTCAGGCAGGAGGAGCCTTAGTAATTTCCTGTGTGCGTTCAGTAACAACAGACACTACTGGAGGCCACTGAGGTGACCTGGACTTACTGTAGGGTATCTTCTGGTAGTCGTCTTATGGCAACCAGGTGGTGATGGATCTTTGAATTCCTGATTCTAATATTGCGACTAGACAGTCCAGGATTCACCTAAGTATATGAAAGTGATAGAAACAACGGCATGGGAAATCGTTCATTCTATGGACGTTTAAATTATCGCTAGAATAAGATCTGGTTCAATAACCTGTAGAAATAAAGACACGTTATCTAGAATTCATGCCACAAGAGTGAGTCGCTCTGTCAATATTTTCCACCTTTATACTTTTTGTCTTTAAATCAGTGAATTTCAGCAGTGTATCCTCTATAGAGTATTCAACTATTGATATATGCGCTCTTTTCATTTGTTTTTTGTTCAATTTTCACACTAAATCTCTCTCTCTCTCTCTCTCTCTCTCTCTCTCTCTCTCTCTCTCTCTCTCTCTCTCTCTCTCTCTCTCTCTCTCTCTCTCTCTCTTGTCTGTGTGTGTGTGTGTGTGTGTGTGTGTGTGTGTGTGTGTGTGTGTGTGTGTGAAAATGCCAACGTCTGACGTGATACAACACGACACATGATGAATAATGTCACAGGTACCTGTATACTGCACGCATCCTTTGTTAGCCAAAACCAGAGGGCAGCGAGTCCAGCGCCAAAGGGCTACATTCCCAATGCACGATCACAATATTGACTCAGGGCCCAAATGGCTTCCGCTGGGTAAATATTCAGCAATGTTTCGATCCACACGCAGCGCAATCGTTATTCGGATCAAGGGTTAAGAAAACTCCACAGGAAATAGCGTGAGCATTAAGGACTTCCTCTGCGGTACGCTGTGCAGTGGCTGTTGAAACAAACGAATTAGCTGAATGACATGGCATGAGAGAGACATGAGCAGTTTTACGAAAATAACAAAACATACACGGTTCCTTTTTTTTTTCACTCTGAACAGACGAAATCGCAAATCATTGAATACGATGGTTTCTACATTGTAATAATGAATGATAAGTATTTGTGGAGGAATATGTACATAGGAATAAATGTAGGTTTCGTATATTACACACACACACACACACACACACACACACACACACACACACACACACACACACACACACACACACACACAAATATAGGCACGCGCGCGCACGCACACACACACACACACACACACACACACACACACACACACACACACACACACACACACACACACTACTGTCAAAATATATATATATATATATATATATATATAGACTGATAGAGTTGTATACATACATACATACATACATACATACATACATACATACATACATACATACATACATACATACATACATACATACATACATACATACATACACACATACATACATACATACATACATACATACACACACACACACACACACACACACACACACACACACACACACACACACACACATACATACATACATATATGTACATAAAGTTTGAGAGGGGGAGTGGAAGGATGAAAAGAGAGACAGAGACAGAGAGACAGGCAGACAGTGTCAGAGAGACAGAGAGAGAAAGAGAACTCCGACCTCAGAACTCAGAAAACCTTTATGCGATCAAGGATTGATACCTTAGGCAGAGCTTATTCTTCCAATCTGTCCTTGCTAAGCTGAATTATGCAATGAGATTTACAGAAAAATGGGAGGGGTGGTGGGTTGGGAGGATATGAAAATGAGAAAACGGAAAAAAAAAACAAAAAAAGAAAAGATTTGCCTACAGGATTATGGAGTACATGACTCGCACACACACGAATTTGTATGCAAAGGCCTGTCAAAAGCGTGCATATATACACAATCATATTATCAATGCAGACAACAACAACAACAACACAAAATGGAGGGGGTGAGGACAGGAAAGGACTGGGGTGGGTGTGTAGGGTGGGTACGATGGGGGGAAAAAGAAGAAAAACTAACAAACAAGAAGCACATAAAAAGAAAGAAAGAAAGCGTCATTTGTCACACACACACACACACACACACACACACACACACACACACACACACACACACACACACACACACACACACACACACACACACACACGCGCGCGCGCGCGCACGCACGCACACACACACACACACACATACACATGACGATGTGTGCTTGTGATTGTTGGTGGAGTTCGCGACCATGATGATGATGATGATGATGATGATGATAATGACGACGATGATGATGATGATGATGATGATGATGATGATGATGATGATGAAAGTGCTGGTAAAAAAAAATTTAAGCATTCTAAGCGAAGTAAATTTGCTCAGTGAGTAAGGATTATGGTTTGCATCATTTACTGACAGTACTAGTACGGTAACAACATACGCAGCTGTAATTCCCTGAGATTAAAACGATTGCCGAAAAAGACAGCTCTGTGAAACAGTGCAGTATAAACCAAAAGAGTCTGGGAAACATTTCCGAAGGTCTTTTTTTTTAAGATGTACAGTGAGCTGCAGAATTCTAGTTTTGGGGTAAGAGAGAGTTCTAAAGGGATGAACCTGAAAATGCAAAACAATTTTTTAACACGTCGATCCGAGTACGTAGTAGAATATGATTGTTAGAAACATATTGACACGTGGCCAGACCTTAGTAAGGAGACCTCTGAGGTAGTGTGAGGTCAAATGATTGTGTACATAAGTACATAAATCTAGTTGTGTTTGCTGCGGCTGTATGTTGGATTTTATCGTGCTTTTCTGAGGTTGACAAGAAAGAATCGGGTAGAATCATCGTTGTAGTTCTGTACATTGAATTTAGTTTTCTATGGCGACAATTTGCTGCACATTCCCAGACTACGGATGTATAGCCGATGCCAGAGAGACAGTGAATGTAGGAAGACATTTTCTGAGCGTTTTTTTTTTTTGTTTTTTTTTTCTCTGCAAGGCTTCATTTGCTTTAACATGGAGAGACTACAAACCCGTTTTTTGAAGACTGATTCGTTGTCAGACTGTCACTTCAGTTCTTCGTCCACTGTCATTCCGATGACTCGGTGGTTATGTTCTTATTCTATAGTGTTGCTATATAAAGTCAGACTGAGACTAAAAGTTCATGTTTGGTGTTTCTGTCTAGACGTGATTGTCATGCTTGTTGTCTTCCTAGGATGAACTGTCATGGGATTACATTTACAACGCTCCCAGACATCGTTTAAAACTCGCTGTAGAGCACATTGGACCGTCGGTAAGTCCGCTGCACTGAAATGAGGGGAAGTGTCATCATCAGAACGGTAACACAAGACACTTGGAAGTGAAACTGTCAATGGGATATCATTGATAAACGAACAGAAGACAAGCAAATAGAAGCGGCCCTAGCGTAGAACCTTGGGATACTCCAAATTTTGTAATCTTTGTAGATAGATGCTGCTATGGTTAAAGAAAAAATGTGTTCTGTATATCAGAAAGCATTTAACGAATGTCTCAGAGATAAAAAGCATTATCTATAAGCAAACACACCTGCAATACCAAATTTGAATTTTGTCTTAATGTATAAAGTAATCTAGCTGCTTAAAGAGTTGAAATGCAAGATAGATGTTAGTGAACCAGCTACACAGAGGAAAGCGATCGTCTTTGCATCCTGACAGCAACAATCGAGCCGTCTATACCGAAATGGTGTAACAAATCCAGTGGTGTACCCTAAAACAAGTTATAACGGACGCCCCAGCTCATATGAATAAACCAATAATTTTGACAACATTTTGTTTTCCCTCTTGCATCCAAATCATGTAATATGCAATATCATCTCTTTGGCAATTCTAAATGTTCTAATTGAGTGACTTTCAACCAATAACGCACATACCTTGTCACAAAATACAAAACATACATTGCATAAAAAATTTAGTCGTCGGATCTTCATATACTCAATTCTAAGCACTGTGTCAGTGTAGAGAATCAGTCATTTTCACAACTAGCTGCAGAAACCTTAAGTTCCCCAAAGTCGCATGTTGTACTTTGGTGTCAGCTGTTCTAATGAATGGCTGCAGTTTCCCCTAAACTTGACAGTTTGTGCATAACGTACTTACCTATATTTGTAAGATCTATATTCCCTGATCAAATCTATTCCTGAGTATCAAATGATGACACCAGACATTAGCATCCTGTTATTCTTTTTTTTTTTTTTTTTTTTCTAAACAAAGTTATTGATACTGGACCAGTTTGTTTGCAACAGAAAAGAGGTTGTGGTGTCGCAGTTCAATTCAGTGTGCAAGCTTGTAACTGTCTAAAACAGCAAAACAGCATCGTCTGCCAATAAACACATATACAACTGTAGAAAATGGGCGTTATCTCTGCACCATGTTTTCCATTTACATCGCCTCCTGAAGTTCACTCGTCGAAATAACTCTGAATCCTCCAGATTCAATCACCTACAGAAGCAGAGTTTCCCTGCATTGAGTTACGCTGCTCTAACAGAAACTGGTTTTTCTGTCAGCAGCCAAGGTATAGTGGTTCATATCTCGGACTTCTCGGCTGTGAGATCATGGGTTCGGTTCTCACATACAGTGTGTTTTTCTGTTTCTTTCTTTCTTTCTTTCTTTCTTTCTTTTCAAGAATCTTCAACCCTGACAGTCTCTGATTTAAAGCTGAGAATACTAAAGGTTCGTGTGGGAAGACAGAAACCACACAGACGAGTTTCCTGTATTCTATAGACGCGTCTTTGAGGGTATGGTGTATATCTTATGACCAACACCATCTGCATCTTTCAAGTCTGGTTCACGCCAGGAAATACTGTGTGAAGGAACGTAAAGTGCAGCTTTTTAGAGTGGCCTCTTTGACCAGGGGGTGGAGGGGAGGGGGACTCGATAGCACCATCTTCATCACTTCCATTTTCATTGATCAGAACATAAAAGAAAATCTCGAACTCCATGGGCGTCCATGCCCTGCTCTCGTGACTACTTCAGTTTAGATCTCCCCTGCACGTCCGTACCTGCAGTGACTTCATGTCAAGTCACTGGCACTGAGAAGCCCATGGAAAGTGTCGTTGGATGGACCTGCTGCCGCGCTCCAGGGGTGAACTGTGCAACCTATTCTGATCCGGCGAGTCATCAGTTATTGTCGTCAGCATGGAGCTTAGTAAGTGGTGTCCTGCATATGCTGGACCAGAGCATGCGCCACTGCAAATCACAGCAGTGTTCCTCTGATGGATTGCTTCATGCAGGGTTCGTTTTATTTGACCCCAGTGTCAAAATTCCAACAGGACAATCCTGGATAGGACTGTGTACGGAGAGGCGATCGAGCTGCATGTGACTATTGCCTCTGGGAGAATACGAAAATGACACTGGAAAAACGCGCGCGTTTTCTCCTTTATAATACTTTATTTCCATGAACAGTTGATGATGGCTTTGTCAGTACATGCAAAAGCTCCTCTCTCTCTCTCTCTCTCTCTCTCTCTCTCTCTCTCTCTCTCTCTCTCTCTCTCTGTCACACACACACACACACACACACACACACACACACACACACACACACACACACACACACACTCACACACACTGACTGACTGACTGAAATCATTTACTGTCAGATTAACTTAGTGTTGTACTGACAAACTCACACACACACACACACACACACACACACACACACACACACACACACACACACACACACACACACACACACATACACACACACACACACACATACACATAGGTGTGTGCGCGTACAGAGGGATGGAGAAGATTGTGGGGGAAAGAGAGGACAGATGGAAATATATGCAGACTATGCACAGAGCGAACAACTTTTTTAGCTAAATGAGTGAGATTTCAACGTGATTTCAGAAAGAGGAAAAGAGGAAGAAGAGAAGAGAACCAAACACAAACAGGAAGAAGAAGGAGCTGTTTAGAAGTGAAAAACTATTTTCAGTTTTCATTTTCATTTTCATTGTGTATGTTTCAATTCATGAGATAACTGTATACCATTCTCATATGAACAATGACAAATTCACGCAAACTGAACAAAGATAGCAAAACAAAACGAAAACAAAACATCGGACACCTATAAAGCGGAGTCTTTTGAATGGTATGATAAACTTCATCACATAACACTTTTTGAACCAACTCCCAGTAAACATTCCACCCCCATACCCTATCCCCCCCCCCCCACTCCACATTACGCTACCCCCCCATCGCCACCACCACCACCACCCGTCTCCGACCGCGATCATCTTTTCCCACGATAAGAAAAAAAAAGACAGCAAAATCCCAGGGCGTTAATTGGCAGCCAAGGTCTCCCATGCACAATCACAAACATTTTTCTCCAGGGTAGAAACTTCATTCAGGTAAGCACTTCACAGCGTTGTAGCTGCTTAACGAGGAAAACACATCTTTTGGGGGATAACGCAAAAAATGCCCATGGCGATTTGGCATGTGCATAAGACTTCCTGTACAGCGTGCTAAGTGCGGAAACATCCCAAGCAAACGATTTAGCTAATCGATTTTCTTGGAAGAAAAATGACGGCTTTGGACAACGAAAATAGAAATAACTTATCCTCCCCTCTGGATGCCGTCATTTGCAGAAACGGTATGTAAATTGCTGTCCATTTCCAAAGAGAAACCAGCGTTGGGTTACCTTTTTGTGCTTCTTCCCCTGATGTTTAGTTCTCGTTATTTCAGTGCATATGACTCAACATATGTGTGTGTGTGTGTGTGTGTGTGTGTGTGTGTGTGTGTGTGTGTGTGTGTGTGTGTGTGTGTGTGTGTGTGTGTCTGTGCGTGCGTGTGTGTGTAGGTGCGTGCGTGTGTGTGTGTGTGTGTGTGTGTGTGTGTGTGTGTGTGTGTGTGTGTGTGTGTGTGTGTGCGCGCGCGCGCGTGTGTGTGTGTGTGTGTGTGTGTGTGTGTGTGTGTGTGCGTGTGTGTGTGTGTGTGTGTGTGTGCGTGTGTATGTGTGTGTGTGTGTGTGTGTGTGTGTGTGTGTGGTTATCGTCGTCGTCCTCGTGGCTATTGCTGTAGTTGTTATTGTTTTGAGGTGAATGGGTCGGGGGTAGTATCTCATCTTCTAGATCACCTCAGTGGTATTACTTCCACGCCGTTAATTCCTGCTGGCCATCTACATCCAAATGCTGGCTTTTGCCGCCACAGCCCTGGCACCATAAGTCCACAAGGAGCAGCCAGTATCAAGTTGTTATGAGGCAACACAGAGAACACACTTCACCACTGCAGAGTCACTTAAATAGTGTTCAGTGGTCCCTGTTCTGATCCAACACGCACAGAGCACCACCTACTAAGTTCACTGCTGCTTAATCACGGAACCAGGGAGAGAAGGCCTCCTGCAAAGGACACCACCACGTCCATCCAACGACTGTCGCCATGGCCTTGCCCATAAAGACGAACTGACCTGAAGTCACCAAGGGCAAAGACGTGGAGAGGACATTGAAACTGAGCTCACCATCATTGAGAGCAGGGAGTAAACGCCTGCAGAATTTCAGCCTCTTTTATTCATTGGTTTATTTATGTATTTGTTTACTTATTTCTTCGTTTATTTATTTATTTACTATTATTCATCGACTGATTCGTTCGTTCATTAATTTATTCATTATTCGTTTATTGATGATTATTCATTTATCTGTTTAATTATCGATCAGTTTGCTTTTTTAAACTATTTTGTTTTTATTTATTATTCACATATTTAGTTATCTATCTATCAATCCATCTATTTATCTGTCTATTAATCTATCTATCTATCTGTCTATCTATCTATCTATCTATCTATCTATCTATCTATCTATCTATCTATCTATCCATCTACCTATATATCTGCCAGTCTATTTATCTATCTGTAGATACTTTTTTTCTATGTTTTTGCTGATCGCGGATGATAATGATGATGGTGATGATGATGATGGTGATGATGATGATAACGATGACAATGACGATGACAATGGTGACGATGATGATAATGATGACGATGACAATGATGATGATGATGAAGTTCCATTCTGGGCTGAGATTTCATGACAGGGCTGTACCCTACTCTTACAATCATGATATATCCTGGTGGCAACCACACTCAAAGGACATAGATGCTTTCTGTGTTGGTCAGGAAACATACAACTTTTAGAGACGCATTCGTCAAATGGATTAAATTCGACTGGGATATTCTGTCTTTCCTTGTTGTGCCCTAAGCAAATCTAACTCTAGAACAGAGATTTTAGGATCCGAGGAATCAAAACAATAGATAGCTCTGATAGAATTCGAACCCCAACGACCTCCCTGCTGGGACTCCTGGACGCTAACCACTAAGCTATGGCGATTGATTTGTTAGTACGTCTGTTTGCTTGTTTGTTTATTCATTTGATTGCTTGTTCGTTTGTTTGTTTGTTTGTTATGTTTCTCGTAAGTTCTCTTCATTTTCCTTTTTTGCCAAATAAGATTCTTCTTACAGTCAGCCATAAAACGTTCCGTGCCATCGCAAGAGCGGAGGATAACGGTAGGTAATTCATCTCCACGGAGATTTTACAACATCCATGGATCAAATTTGTTACATCAGACAAACAGACCTCTTGCATCATCTTGGACGGAATTATGTGGATAACTCCGTGGAGCACACAACTAGACAAAAGGAAACGGCAACAGAGAAAAGAGTACTGAAATAAAACTAAGATGTGTCTGTGAAAGTGTGGAGAGAGGATTTGGGTGAAGGTTTACGCGTCCACAGATTTCTTACAATGTCCTTTTCAACTGGAGAAAAATCAGAGTAATATCAAGTGATGATAATCATCATTGATAATGATGATGACGATGATGATGATTATGATAATGATGACGATTGTCGTATAATAATAGTTCTTACATTGATCATAGTAATATTTTTTTCCCATACAGTCCTTCGAATGAGACTATAAACCGAAGTTCCGTGTGTGAACGCACGCATAGTATCTTGCACACACGTAAAATCCCCATCACCAACTTTCGGAAGAGAAGGCCAGTTTGGCCGTTGGTATGGATGACACGTTACACATAGCATGCACCTGCGTGAGAAATGGAAAGAATGAGGGAAGTAGGGAGACTAAGTGAACGATGTTGAACGATATTGACTGGATGACACGGGAAACGACTGAATGAAGCGCCAGCTGGCAGCTCTTCGGTCGGCGCTACCCAGGTAGGCCGCCCGTTGTGTAAACGAGTGTTGATTGTAAAGCGCTTAGAGCTTGGGCTCTAGCCGAGAATAGGCGCTATATAAGTATTCATCATTATCATTATTATTATCATTATATTGTGTGAAGTTCCTACTTGTCGTTCAGTTAGAAATTCATATATACGAACCACTCATCCATAAGGTGAAGCAGACTGGTTTTTTTCACATTTAGTGCACATTTTTCAACTCTGTATCCTCAATACGAAAACAAACAAAGCTTTGCAAAGCTGAACTACCAGCTTGGAATGGATATCCGTATACAGAGAACTTAGCAGCTATAAAATCGAATCATACATCCGATAGATGTGCCATCACAGGATACAAGCCGACCAAAGGTTTCGCTATAAACAAATGCACATCACAAAGCCATTTAGATGATCTTGTAAATTTGGCCAAAACGTGTGAAAATGGGTTATTTCCAAATCACGATGATTATTTGTTTCAGTTATTGTCATTCATTTTGTTGTTGTTATCATCGTCGTCGTTATCATTCACGATCATCAACCACGATTTCCTTCGTCATATATTGTGGACACCCTCACTTTAAACGGACGGTTGTCGTGATTGTGAAAGCATGCTGTCCTCAAGAAGAAATTCACTCCTGGAAATACCTCGTGTCGATTCAATGCTCACCCAACCACCTAATTCACAAGACAGCACACATACACGGAGCAAAATACCACGCAAAAAAATGCACCTCCGTGTAAACCAAACTAATCCCAGTGCGAAGTATCACAATACTCTCCTCAGAAATTGAGTGGGAAGCAAAGCAATGCGTGCAATGCAGTTCAACATCAATGCATCACAACACAATACAATCAAACACAATGCTGTGGAAAACAACAACATACATGCAATCCAATGTAACAAAATGTATCACATACATTCCAGTACAGTATATCACAGTATAGTCAAGCACAGCTCAGCAATTCTTTCTGAGACCCACGCATTCGCACACAAAGCTGGAGGACCTATGTGAATTGTTCTTCCATTTGGCACCCAATGACTCCGTATGCACTTAGGGGAGAGAATAAAAAATACAATACATGAAGATCAAGAATGGGAAGAACTAGAGCAACCACACGAAAACAATACAATATAATGGAACACAACCGACCGCTACACGCTGAAGTACCCTATGCAGTCTCCCCAGACAAAGACGAAACAACATAAAACAAAAACAAAGAAACAAACAAAAACGAAGAGACAAACCGTGTCACCGTCCTCGCGGAAGCGGCACGCCACTTACCAATCGACGTCAGAGAAAACCCAATGGACTGCCAACAATAGCAGACGGAACTGACGTCAATCGCCGACGGCCATTTCCGCAACAGACGTCTCCTCCAGCACCAAACGTTAATTTCCTTTTCATTTACGTTGATGCTGCTGTTCTTTACTGAAAAAAAAAAAAATACATGAGACATCTCTCTCTCTCTCTCTCTCTCTCTCTCTCTCTCTCTCTCTCTCTCTCTCTCTCTCTCTCTCTCTCTCTTGTCTCTCTAGATCATAGCATACATAACCTTGTGATATAGATAGATAGATAGATAGATAGATAGACAGATACAGATACAGATACAGATGTAGATTAAAGACAGACAGAGAGACATACAAACAAATAGATGGATAAATATGTAGACAGATACATAGATAGATAGATGAATGTGATGAACTATTCAGTGGTGGGGGAAAACAAGTGTAGGTTTATTCCTCCATTATTGCATTAATGACTTGGTAGAGATTCAAAGGAAGAAAACGGGGTGGGGGGGCGCGGGGGAATGGGAGGGGGGAGTAGATGAGAATGAATATCATCAGGGGGAACGGGGTGAGGAAAGAAATCGGGGGGGGGGGCTTTCAGAATGAAAAAACCCAGGTAAATATATTACAAACATAGTATCCTCCCACTAAAAGCTTATCAGGATCACTTTAACCCATCTTGAAGACAGAACCATTCATTTCGCCTGCTCCAAAGGATTTTCGTCCACTGGATCGGACTCGTCAGGGACGCACCGGGAATCCAGACTCGTCAGGGAGGCACCGGGAATCCGGACTCGTCAGGGAAGCACAGTTCCCTGACGAGTCCGATTCAGGGGATA
>JADBJO010001380.1:10000-12500 GCA_016801955.1 Conus betulinus | reverse complement strand
TATCCCATAGAAAAAGTGGAGAAAGTATGGTAGAAAGTTTATGCGTCCCCTAGATTTCAAATAATAGTCCTTTTTGTACCTGAAGAACGATGCGGGCTATGTAAGACAACAATAACAATAACAATAACAACGACGAGGACAACAACAGCAACGACGACGACAACAACAACAACACATCATTATGCCATTACCATAATTGTCATCATCATCATCATCATCATCATCATCATCATCATCATCATCATCATCATCATCACACACCACCACCACCACCACCCCTACCACCACTACATCATCATCATCATCATCATCATCATCATCATCATCATCATCATCATCATCATTGTTGTTGTGGTGGTACTATTGTTGATCTTGTTGTTTTTTTTTTTTTGTTCTTGTTATTGTTATATAATGATCAGCCACAGTTATTGTTGATCTTGTTTTTTTGTTCTTGTTATTGTTATGTAATGATCAGCCACAGTTTCCCTAAATCACGTATGGTGGACACTTTCACTTTATTCTGTGGTCAAATTCACATTCCCACACTGGACAATATGGATAGTGGCTTTGTGATCTTGAAAGAAAACTCTCCGTTGGGAAACAAAAAACAAAACAAAAACAAATTCATTCCAAGAATTCTCCCCTTGTCAATTCAATGCTTACCCCACACACAAACTCTACAACAGCGCACATAAAATGAAATACAACGGAAGACAAAGCAATTCCGTGGAAAAAAAGAAAAACAGAAGAATCCTGTGCAAAGGATCACAAGACGCTCCTCAGCGATACAAGGGGAGTTAAACAATGCATGCCAAGCAGTTCCATCGTAATGTGTCACAACACAATAGATTCCAGACCGTGCAAAGCAAAAACAACAACAAAATACAGGCAATCCAGTGCACCAAAACGTAATGCATATCTTACATTTACGGTACAGCACAATACAGTATAGAACTGTACAGTACAGTATGAACAGGGCAACCATTTGCCGAGATCCAAGCCTTGGCACACAGGCGACACAGTTGGAGGGAGACCACGGGCTTGTAACTGTCTAACATGTCAAAAACAGCATCGTCTGCTGACAGTCAAAAATGAAAAACTGTACAAAGTTGCTCGTGATCTTCTGCACCAAGTTTTCCATGTCTAGCACCTTCTGAAGTTAAGTCGTGGATTAATGCAGCACGCTCCAGGATCAGTAGTTTACAGAAGCAATATTCCCTTTCATAGAGTTACACCACTCTAAAAGAAACTGCTTTTTTTCTCAGACGTCATGGTAAAGTGGTGAACGTCACGGATTTCCAGGGTGAGAGATGGTGGATTTGGTTCCTACTACAGGTGTTTGTTTTGTAGTATTTGCAACTCTGACTGTGTCTGATTTAAAACGGAGTGTGAAATGGGGCTCATATGGAAAGACTGAAAGCACACGGACTATTCTCATCCACTTTATGGACTAGCTTTTGAGAGTGTACTTTATATTTCATTACCAGCGCTGCAGTTATCTGACACCAGGATATATTATGAAAGTAGCATTGAATATAGCTATGCTGAGTAGTCTCCCACAAGGGAAAACTTCATAGCACCATCTTCATTATTTCCATCATCAATGATCAGCATAATCAAACAAAAAAAAAAAGCCTTACGAATTCTATGGACGTTGACGCCCTCCTCTCATGACATCTGCAGTTCCGATTTCCCTGCACGTCCCTATCCAAACTGATTTAATTCAAAGTCATCAGCATATATGAGTTCACGGGAACTTATCACCGGATGGACCTGTTGCCGCCCTCCCGGCGCGGATTCTGCAACCCACGCTGACTCTGACAAAGCATTCATGATCATCAGTAGGGGGCTCAGTGTGTGGCCTTCTACATATGTTGGATCAGAACAGGCAACACAGATGACTCTGCAGCCGTGCATTGTCTCCTCTGATGGGTTGCCACATAATGACTTTATATTGATCACCCCATTTAGAACTTGGGTGCCAAATGTCCCACAGAACAAGCTTGGATGGGACTGTGTATAGACGGATGGGATGAATGGCGTGTGACTATTTCCTTGGGAGGAGGCGGTGTGCAGAAGACGGGGCGGGGAAAATACACGTCGTTTGTTTGGCTGGCTTTTTTTTTTTTTTTTTTTCCCACCATGAAGTTCAGTTCTCATCCACATGTTCCATCCGATGGTGACTTTGCCTGTCAGTGCAAATGCAAACCCCCCCCCCCCCTCTCTCTCTCTCTCTCTCTCTCTCTCTCTCTCTGTCTCTCTCTCTCTGTCTCTCTCTCTCTCTCTCTCTCTCTCTCTCTCCTCTCTCTCTCTCTCTCTCTCTCTCTCTCTCTCTCTCTTTCTTGTGTGGCTTAACAGGAAGCGACAGGGTGCCCATTGTCTTAGCTGCGATAAATTATTTTTCGATTATCCTTCGACAAAGCCAAGTACTGTTCTTGCAGCGACTGTGGAGACAGCCCTGAGCGCTCCTGCTGACCGACAACACAGTGTCAAGCTGGAA
>JADBJO010001380.1:0-2500 GCA_016801955.1 Conus betulinus | reverse complement strand
CGCCCTGCGAAACTGTCCTCTATGGTAATTATAGTAACTGAAATAATGATGATACTGGACCATTCTTTTGCTCACTATTGCCGTCGTTTAATTCTCATTTCTCATACTGATCTGCAGGTTAATTAATTCACTGAGGGATCAGACACTATTAACAATTATTCAGTCCTAAACCGCAAGAAGAATCCTGACAAGAATGTCATCCTCATTATCATTATGCTCGTCGTCATCGTCAGCATGGTTGTAGTCATTGGCTTTTTCTTCAACCTTCCCCTCCTCCTTTCCTCCTCCTCCTCCTCCTCCTTCTTCTTCTTTCTTCTTCCTCTTCAACAAAGGGAAATCTCTCTCTCTCTCTCTATCTCTCTCTCTCTCTCTCTCTCTCTCTCTCTCTCTCTCTCTCTCTCTCTCTCTCTCTCTCTCTGGCAGCACTTTGACCTTTTCTTTTGACCTTTCTCTATCTAGTGTGGTACGATGAATTCTTCAGAACATAAAAATGTGAGGATTGCTGTCGAAAAATCAATCGGGAGGGGGGGGGGGGGGGGTTGTTCACGTTCTGCAGAATGTTCGTATCCTAGCCAATAGATGTAAAAAAAAAAAAAAAAAAAAAAAAAAAAGCGCACACAAAGGTGCACTCTGACAAGATCACCAGGTTGAACGGGTTCTAGACCCATCCTTTGATCAAAATCCAAGTCGTGAATCTGTGTCAAAATTAACCTCTTTGGTCCTTGGGCCATGTTCTACCATTTTGCCATGCTTTGTTACTATCGGTTTCGTAGTTTTTCTGTGCAGACTTGCTGACAAACAAACCAAGACGACTGGTGAATACACATTCTATGCTGGAGGTGACAAACATTAGAAACAGAAGGGGAGGCTAAGAGAAGATAACTCCCGCCTCACGTCTGTCTCAACTGTTGAACAAAGAATCATGAAAGTCAAGTTTTAGCTATTTTTTCGGCCTTCCAGTTTTTGTTTCCTGGATCTGTATTAGAGGTAAGATCAAAAACGCTTTGCTTCGAAACTTACATTTTGCTTCTTGGCGGCGAAGTAACACAACTGTATGTTTCTAGAAACAAAAAACAAAACAAAAAAAACAAAAACAAAACAAAAAAGGAAAGACAGCTAAACAGGAAAAGGAAAGCTAACAGGAAAAGGGAAAAGGGTAAAAAAAAAATTACTGCAGTCCATTTGCTTTCAGTTTACTTCTTGAAATGGTTTAGGTTTGGAACAAATGGCTTTATGGAGTGTGTGTTTGTATGCAACCTTTAGGAAAGGTGGTATTGAAAACGCAAAGCCTCTGTTAAAACATTGAATGTCATAAACTTTTTGTCGATTAAAAAAAATCTGTCTTATTGTTATTTTATTGTATTTTTGAGTCGCCAAAAGGACACAAGCACACGAAGACACTATTATGTGTCTGTTATCTAACTGATACGTATCTGTGCTGTTCATCAGATATGGTTTCCAGTATGCAATGTTAGTAAACATATGAAATATCCACAGACAAACGCCACAGTCTTGAGAGACTGCACTCCACTGCTAACTGCCAGATTGGCGCTAAAAGAGATAAGTAACATCAGTTGCCTGATTTGGGGTATCTTTTCTTCCAGCCTTCTATATACCGCCTAGCTGGTCCAGTAAAGCTTGGAACAGATTGATCTCAAACAATCGCGTTTGCCGTTCAAGAATCTGAAAACTGACCTGTCCAGTTCTCGTAACTGGTCCAACTACCATCGTCCTAAGTTTATCGGCGGCGTCGTGTTTTAGCTCATAATGAGCAATCCAAAGGACACATTTTTTCAAAATGCTCGGGGACGTCATTGTACATAAAGTGGTTTTTCTCTCTAGGTAAAATGGTGCTGGGGTAACATAGGTTAGGGGTAACATAGTTCTGGGGAACATAGTGTTAGGTGGAAACATAGTGTCAGGGGGAACACAGCGTTACGAGTAACATAGTGTGGCTGTCATTCCAGAGCCGACACAATGGTTCCAATCACTAAGCAGTTACAGTCTACAAACAGAGAGGGAGAGGTGGAGTTAGAGGTGGTGTCAATGTGAGTCGGGGTAGATAGGGCGTTGAGATAGGGGTTATGTACTCGGAAACCGGGTGAAAGAGGAAATATGGGGGGGGGGGGGGGGGGGGGGGGGGCAGTAATGTCTGCTCGCGTTAGATATGGAACAGTCCCTACTAAAACCCTCTCTCAATGATCGCCATCAGAAAATGAAAAAAAAACATACATAGGGATCACTGAAAATCACTTCAAAACCAGATACGCAAACCATAAACAGTCATTCAAACAAAGAAAATACAAAAAACCAAACAGAATGAGCAAATATATTTGGAGACTTAAAGACAAAAAAAAATAAACTATACATATCCTGGAAAATCATAAAAGGGGCATCACCATACAAACAACATTTCTAAAAAGATGCAACCTATGTTCAACAGAAAAAAATGGTTAATACTATGCAAACCATACTTAGCAACTCTAAATACTAAAAGTAG
>JADBJO010001379.1:430000-438284 GCA_016801955.1 Conus betulinus | reverse complement strand
GTGTGGGGTATAGGGTGCGTGTGGGTGGTGTGGCGAACAAGCGCAGATACATACATACATACATACATATACATACATACACACAATCTCTCCCTCCCTGCATCTCTCATTCCGTACATGCACACATACAGTACATACATACATACATACAAAATTACTATAGATAGACAAATAAATGCACAAAGTAAAGCCCAAATGATTCGATCTATATGCTATTTGTAACCTATTGTATTATCATGTTTTCTCTTTCTTCTCCTCTTCGTGTTGTAAACACTGGTATGATTATCAATATCTACTTTCATTTTATCTGTTTTTCTTTTTCTTTTTCTTTTTTTTTTTTCCTTTTTCTGATCCCCTTCTTCCAACATTAACAACGGCTTCTGTTTCACCATCTTCATCTTCTTCCTCTGAAAACTCGAGAGTGACTGCGCGTTGTGAGAGAAATCACTTAAAACCTAAGAGACCCCCCCTACAACGATGTGCTGATTTTGGTGCAGAGCTCAATCATCCCCAGTTCAATGTACCCTCGAGTCACGCGATCGACTAAGTGCACCATTGTTTAAGTAAGAAGATAGATCCCACGAACACTGCTGGTAACAGAGTGTGCGGGTGAGTGCAGTGGAACGGATGGAGGTCAGAGGTAGGCCGGTGCAAGGATTGATCGCCGTATGGGCCCGTGGAGTTACCGGCCCAGTCAGGGTGCGGATAGAGCGTGTTCTTCTCTGTCGTCTTATTATATCTGCTTGCTGTCTTGTGCTGAAAGAGAGAGTAGGGCACTGTCATCGATCTTGTTCAGGTGCTTGTGTGTTTGTGGAGAGGGTTGAGTTGTACTGCTGCTCGGTGTTAATAAACTCTCTCTCTCTCCTCTCTCTCTCTCTCTCTCCCTCTATCTCTCTATCTCTCTCTTCCTCTCTCTCTCTCTCTAAGATTTCCATGATTTGTATTGACTGTACTCTGTTAATGACCTCTCTCTCTCTCGCTCTCTCTCTCGTTTCTCTCTCTCTCTCTCTCACTCTCTCTCTTTCACGATTTGTATTGACAGTACTCTGTATATGACCTCTCTCTCTCTCTCTCTCTCTCCTTCTCTTCTCCTCGCTCTCTTCTCCTCTCTCTCTCTCTCTCTCTTCTTCTCTCTCGCCTCTCACACACCCGATTTATATGACTGTACTTCGCTCTGTTGTAATGACCCTCTCTCTCCCTCTCTCTTTCTCTCTCTCACTCTCTCTCTCTCCTCTCTCTCTCTCTCTCTTCTCTCTCGCTCCCTGCTCCTCCTGCTTCTCCTGCTCCTCCCTGTTTTTTTCTTGTTTCTTGGTTATTGTTCAGCATACACACACAAACACACAAAAAGCACGCACGCACCCACACGGACGCACACACGCACACACGTACACAAACACACACACCCTTCTATCAATCTATCTATCTATCTATCTATCTATCTATCTACACACACGCGCCTCGTGCGCGCGCGCGCGCGCGCTTGCGCGCACACACACACACACACACACCACACACACACACACACATACACAACTTATACTTGTGTGTGCACGCACACAGCACAGATTACACGCTTTACACATCGCACGCGCGCGCACCACACACATACAGGCACACACATACACAGCACACACCACACACACACACACACATACACACACACACACACACACACACACACACCCGCACGTACGCACGCACGCACGCACGCACGCACGCACGCACGCACACACACACACACACACACACAACACACACTCACAAGCACGAATGCAAGCGCTATGCTCACCCATAACACAAAAGTTTCTCTCTCCTCTCCTCTCTCTCTCCTCTCTCTCTTCTCAGAGGACAGAAGCACCAGGTTTAAGTGGCGCACACACGTGTGACAGATAATAAATGCTATTCGAACATTCTTTTTTTTTCTCAATAACTTGTCAGATCTTTCGAGTCTGCTCGACATTTGAAATGTAATCATGACATGAATCTGTGATTTTAACCCCGGCATACCTCTTCACCAAGCGCATTTGTGTTGCTAGGAATCGCAGCTGACAGTTAAAAATATGCTGGGGTTGTTCTCTGCTGCCATCACCAATGATCCTGTTATAATATCCTGAGTTCTTGCCATGGTGCCAGTACTAATTTTCAGATTTTTTTTATGACCTGAGGACATAATTATTCAGAGTGAATACTTTTTTTTTTTGTCTGATTCTAAGTTTAGTTGCCATTACCGTATTTCATTTATAATCTACCTAGTCTTGTTCTGGCACCATCACAAAGATTTCCTTGCAGTATTTGCAGTTTGTATTTTGATACTGAAGTTCAGTTAAAATGTCCCGAGTTTGTGCTCTGTTACCATTTCTCAAAATTTAGTTATAAGGCCCCTAGTTCGTGTACTTTTGAACATCTCTCTCTCTCTCTCTCTCTCTCCTCTCTCTCTCTCTCTCTCTCTGTGTGTGTGTGTGTGTGTGTGTGTTGTGTGTGTGTTGTGTGTGTGTGTGTGTTGTTGTGTGTGTGTGTGTGTGTGTGTGTGTGTTTGTGTGTGTGTGTGTGTGTGTGGTTTATACAAGTCAATAATACCGACACACACGCACACACACACACACCACACACACACACACACACACACACCACACCACACACACACACACACACACACACACCAAAACGCGCTTCTCCTGAGAAGGGACGTGTTAATCTTCACGAAGAGTTTGGTACCTACAATTCAAAAGCAGGCGCTACACTGTCAAAGACCCCACCCCCACCCCCTTCCCCCCCCGATGCATGGAACAATGATAGTTTAAGAGACAGAAGACGGGCGTGTTCATCACTGGGAAGCGTGAGGTGCTGCCACTGAAGGATCGTACGTTGCAACCAGACTTTGTCCTTCATAGGAAAAGAAGAAAAAAATGCAAAGCATATATACGTACTCCCAGTTTATCTTAAATACGCATGAGATATTCTATAAAGAGGAAAAACCGTTTTTAGGGCCGTTATAGCCGTTAGTAACGGCTATTCAGGTAAACATCGGCCATCATCTGTGACCCATTATGAACATAACTACAAATTTTCAGAAAGATCGGCCAAGTACTTTCTGAGATTTTCCATAAAGAAGAAAACTGTTATGGGCCGTTACCCACCGCCGTTAGTAGTGGCTATAACGGTAAATGAAACATCGGGCATGATCCGTGACCCATAAAGAACGTACCTACAAATTTTATGAAAGATCGGCCAAGTACTTTCTGAGATATTTCATAAAGAAGGAAAATCGTTATGAGTCGTTATGTCCGTTAGTAACGGCTATAACGGTAAATAACACATCGGGCATCATCATCCGTGATCCATAATAAACACAACTACAATTTTCAGAAAAGATCGGCCAAGTAGTTTTGTCTGGAGCGAGTGAAATATATTTTTGACCACGGACGGACACACACACACACACACACACACACACCACACACACACACACACAAACACACACACACACACCACAAACACACACACACACACAGAGAGAGAGAGAGAGAGATAGAGAGAGTAGAGAGAGAGGAGAGAGAGAGCAGAGAGAGAGAGAGAGAAGTGCATTTCTTCGTTCCCATCCTAAAGTACTCCCCCCTGTTTTATAACGAAGTGGGAGTACAAAACAAAAAAAAAAAAAGAAAAACAGAGTGAATGAGACACAAGAATCCAGCTCTGGTCTGTGATCAGGACTTCCATGCACGGACCCTTCATGGCAGGTGGTTGTTGTAATTCTCGCTAGTTCCCCTAACTACCACGTTAACGCGCTGTAATGATGGCGGAAGACAGTCAAGTGATGGCACCCGAGGTATTGATACCTAATAAGTCATAGCATTGGGGCAAACATATGAATCCAGTGTTGGAATTCCTCTCCTCTCCTCAGTAGATTTCTGCTTTCTAGATTTAGACAAAAGAAGAAACGTCTGCTGCTAAAGTGGTTTTACACACCCATCGTGTTATTCCACGACTGCACCTTCTTAAGATGATCATATATTATTTCATATAAAAGTTTTATGTTCTGAAAACAGTCGTCAATTATTCCGTAACGGACTCTTTATCGTTTTCTTATTATTATTGGCGGTTTGAGCTTTTCTGTTGTATCTTCTGACTAAATGCAAGAACAAGAAATTCGAGGAAGAAAGTGAATGAAAAACAAAAACGAGGCAGGAAAACAACAACAGTAATAACAACAACAACAACAACAACATCAACAGCAA
Source organism: Conus betulinus (assembly GCA_016801955.1). Taxonomy (NCBI): domain Eukaryota; kingdom Metazoa; phylum Mollusca; class Gastropoda; order Neogastropoda; family Conidae; genus Conus; species Conus betulinus. Next base: position 434,049 of record JADBJO010001379.1, on the reverse strand, counting down.
CAGCAGCAGCAGCAGCAGTAGCAAGAGCAGCAGAACTAAACGGGAAAAAAGAAGAAGAAGAAGAAGAAGACAAGAAGAAGAAGAAGAAGAAGAGAAGAAGAGGAGGAGGAAGAGAGGAGAAGAAGAGAAGAAGAAGGAGGAGGAGGAGGAGGAGGAGGAGAGAGGAGAAGGACAGTGGTGGGGTGGCTGGAAAAGAGAACACAGACAGGCAAAAAAATAGCTAGACAGACAGATCGAGACCGTGGCCAACAGACAGAAAGAAAAAACAGACAGACAGGCAGACAGAACAGACAGAGAATAGTGGTGATGCACAGAGATCAAAGCATGCGCACAGGTTCATGTCCATCACTCTATAAACAAGGTCTAAAATTCCCGTCAACTGCGTTTGTACTCCGTTGAAAACTGTGGAAATTAGAACAACGAAGAAGAGGAGAAAGGAAAATGGGGTTAAAAAGCACGGACGGGCCGAATCGATCCTGGTCCAAGACTGTCGGCGACCTACAGCAGTAAGCCGATAAGACAGAAGGAGAAGCAAACCCTCTCTGGAGTGATGGTTCCACGGTGATCAGTGCTGGCACCGATTTGCCTTTGACCTCCCATTCCTTTTCCGCTGTACTCCATGTTCTGTTCCTTACTGCCTGGCAATGTTCTCGGGCTTTTTAGTTCCCTCGTTGGCAGAATGGCCCATTTAGCTGATCGCGGTGACCCCGATGTAGGTTGCGCCTACTAGGATGATGAGGACACTTTAGGGGGCCTTTCTGTCCAATGGTTTTTCTCTCTCCCCATGTGGTTTACTACTGCCTAAATTTTCAGAAGATCTGTGAGAGGAAGAAGAAGAAGAAGAAGAAGAACAACAACAACAACAACAACAACAAGATCAATAACAACAACAGCAACAACAACAACAACAACAAGGAGAACAAACAAGGAGAAGGGGAGGAGAATGGGGAGAGAAGACGGAGGAGGAAGAGTAGGGAAGGGAGAAGAAGAAGAAGAAGAAGAAGAAAGAAAAAAAAGAAGAAGAAGAGAGGAGGAGAGGAGGAGGAGGAGGAGGAGGAGGAGGAGGAAGACGAAGAAGAAGCATGGAAAGAAGAAGAAGACGAAGACGAGAGATACAGATGAAGAGAAGATACAGAAAACACAGAAGGGAAGAGGAGGATAGGCACGAACATTGCACAATAAAGGAAACAATACGTATAACAACAACAACAGTTATAATATCATCATCATCATCATCATCATCATCATCATCATCATCATCACAGTAACAATGATAATAGTAATGATGATGATGATAATGATGGTAACAATATTCACAGTAAGCATAAGCATAATAATAATCATCATCATCGTAACGACAATAATAGCAACAACAACAAAAACAACAACAAGACTCACATAGTATTATCATTATTATAGTAATATAATAATAATTTATTATTATTTATTATTATTATTATCATTATAATATAATAATATATAATGATGATGATGATGATGATGATGATGATGATGATGATGATAGTAACAACAGTATTAACAATGATAACAACAAATATCAGTAAGTGTAGTAGTGTTATCATTATCAAAACTCTTTTTAATGGTAATAAAACGACATTATGTTTGTTGTCCTAATAAGAAAAATAAGAAAAACAATCACACGAAAACATTCAAAAAATCCATGTAAGAAAAAGAAAGAAACTGAAAAAAAAATCCTTCCAATTTTTCCACTACAAAATAAATAGGCAGATAAATAAATACATTGAACATGCAAACGAGCAAGAAAACAACCAACAATCCCCATAACCCATCCCTGACTGCATCATATTGGACAAATGGGATCATACCGCTGACTTGTTCTTCAGGGCCTAGCGGAGTAGTCCAAATGTCTCAGAATAAGATGCAGCAGTTTATATTTCAACAACAGCAGTTCTCAACCACGACGACCCGCGCAAACAATGCTTCCGGCAAGAAGAAGAGAGAGGGATAATCAATCAGGGAATAAGTAACACATCTTTCAATGTCGGAGTTCGATGAGGCTCGGCAAGTTGCTCTTTGCCACAAATCCAAGGAGGACCTCTGGGGAAAGATAAAAGAAGCTGAGTCTGATACATAATAAAGGTTGGAAAAATAGCGTGTAGATCATACCAGCTGGGATCTATTTCGAGTGTTTGTCTGTCTGTCTGACTGTCTATCTGTCTGTCTGTTAGTCTCTGTCTGTCTGTCTGTTTGTCTGTGAATGTATAATGATGTGTGTATGCTAGAATGCTTGTGTGCGTATTTATGTATGTATGTATGATGTGTATGTATACATGCATGTATGCATGTACGTATGTATGTATGTATGTATGTATGTATGTATGTATGTATGTATGTATGTATGTATGTGTTGAAGATCTGCCAAGGCTGAAAACCTGATCTATGCTTTGCATCGACCATCGAAACTCGGTGGCATTTTCGTCATCGAGGTTTCAAACCCATTTGACGCATTCATACAAACATGCTATGAGGACAAATTTCAAAAGTACATGCCTCTTTTGCTATGCTCTTAGTGATGCCGGATTTAGCACGAAAGTGGTTGTTCTTGTAATAGGTTCACTAGGCATAGTTCATAAAAGAGTGGTTTCAGGACTTTCAATGTTAGGACTGCCCATAACAAAATGTAAACAACTCGCAAAATACTTGAGCATGTGTCTGTTCATGATTGGGTCTAGGCGTGTTTGGTCAAGGCGGAATCACCCTCATGAACCAGCATTGAAACTGACAGATGTTGACTTTCAAACTGTGCTTTAAATAGTATCAGCTGACTAAAGCACTCTACCCATGCAGTATCGTCCCATGACACTAAAAAAAACACCACTAATCTACATTTTACGCAATTTGAAACATGGAGAGACAGAGGTACTTGAAAATTCAGAAAAAAAAAATAAAAAAATAAATGCGTGCTGCGATGCGTGTGAGCGTGCAACGGCGCCTGGGTCTGTGTGGTTGCGTGTGTGTGTGTGTGGTGTGTGGTGTGTGTGTGGGTGTGTGTGTGTGTGTGTGTGTGTGTGTGTGTGTGTGTTGTGTGTGTGTTGTGTGGGTGTATGTGTCTGGGTCGGTGTCGCGTTGTGGAACAGGTGAAAAGAACTAATTTCCCATGTTTAGAAATGAAGTTGAGGAGGATGAAAGAGAGAGCCAATGTAGTAGATCAGGACCATGCAAGTTGCCGTGAGACTTGAGAAAGCTCTTCTGACCCCCCAGATGAAACCTGCTGTGATACATAATATAGACAACGGTGGAAAAGAACAGAAAGCAAGGTCTGATACAGCATGAATGGTCATTAAAGGACTGTAAGCGACAGCAACAATTACCACAGAACGATACGAAAACTGTCTGGAAGCAGAGTTTTTGAGTCAGTTCTTGTTTCATCCAAAAGGTGGCACCAGGTGCAGGATAGTCCTCGGTACACCACGTCTGATAAGCCACAAGACCACCGTGTGCGGCTGTGATTTTTAAAGTTAGATGGCGAAGTGAGTGAATCACAAACAAAGGAAAGATTTAAGAGGAGGGTTGTTTATATGCATGTACCTGATACTGCAATAGCCCAACGTTCTTGTAAGACATTGAATACCTAGGTAACATTTTCAGCGTTACTTTACATAATATGTGTGTATAGTAGCCTTCTATTCATAAAAGATTCTTGCACACACAAACAGTCATTTACCATCCCCAGAACGCTCATTCTCACCACAAGAACTCCTTTAGTTCGATCTTTTTTTCTCTCTCAAACAAGATCATATTGAATACGACAAAACCTGGGCTTTGCTGTTACCCTTACCATCTGTTGTGGCTGACAGAATTTACACCAGACCATTTCCAGAACATTTTCCGCCAGTTTCGGAAACAGTTCATTAGAAAATAATGTATCAAAACTTTTCCAAAGTCATGTGGGACTGACCCTTGGCCATCATCCTTGGTGCGTGAGAGTCTTGACTTTCTGCTGCCCCACATTACTTGGGCCAGGAACCAACCTTTTTCTTCTGGTTCTTTTTCCAAATGTTTTCAAA
>JADBJO010001379.1:420000-425000 GCA_016801955.1 Conus betulinus | reverse complement strand
AAAGAGGGACCAGGGAGACATAGAGGAACCAAGTATCATGCGCGAGATTGGGAAATAACACAGAAATTATTCATTATAAAAAGAGTTTATCTGTCTTTCTTTCACTATATAGTGTATGTATGTATGTATGCATGGTTGTGTATATGTATGTACATATGTATAGTTGTATATATGTATGTATGTATATTTGTGTGTGTGTATATATATATATATATATACATACATACATATATATATATATATATATGTGTGTGTGTGTGTGTGTGTGTGTGTGTGTGTGTGTGTGTGTGTGTGTGTGTGTGTGTGTGTGCGCGCGTGCGTGCGTGCGTGCGTGCGTGCGTGCGTCTCTGTGTGACACAAAGAGAGAGAGAGAGAGAGAGACTTTGCACTTAAATCAGAATCAGTATTTCTGTTAAAACTTGCTTGAAAACCATAGTAGGCTAGGGGATAAACGATATACCTAGACTTGGCTGAACAACCTCATGATAATATGATGTTAACACCACCATCAACACTGCCAACAGTATCTATACAATATCGGTAAAATCGTCAGCTCTGTAAGTGTGTACATTGTCTCTATCATTGAAGAAAAACTCTGCCTTGGAGACTTTTTTCATACAAGTACAGGCTCAAGTTCATCGAAACAAAACAGCAGGCCTACAGAAGTGAAGAAAAGCTTCAATGAACCCCACTGTTAACAATCTCGGGCATGTGTAATGTCACATCAGGCCAATAAAAGAACATCACATCATCCTGTTGTGTGAATGTTCAAACCACTTCAAAGACCCCAAAACCTTGACCAGCGACAGCCGAACGTGACAGACGGACAGGTTCCAAGAACATTTGTCGTCTGGCCCTGAAGGCTGAGAGCACGTGCGGTAGTAGTTCGGAGTTACGTCCCTTACCATGTTGCGGCGAGTGAGACGGCGAGTGTTGCCTGCCTTCATCAGAGAAGATCTCTTCCCTGGTGAGGGTCAGGGCTAGAAATGGGGTGGGAGCAGATGTCACCTTCCTCATCTGAAGCCTGCCTGTGTGTGCAAGGAGCTTTTGTGTCTTCAGACTTTATAGCATTTTTCTTTGTCATAGAAATGCAAATAAAGGAACTAGAGATATACTTTTTTTTTTTTTTAGAAAATCCCCTTCTCCATAAGCGGTGAGATGAATGACTGAATACATGAAATAAAACAACAGTTCATAAACGTGCATGAAACGACAACAACAACACACAACAACAACAACAATACACAACACACACACACACACACACACACACACACACACACACACACACACACACACACACACTGCATACACAGGCAATATTTATCACAGCATTATTTCTCAGGTCTTGCAACATCCTGGCTGTCATCTGCAAGTGCACATTCATGCACATGCACACACACACACAGGGAGAGAGAGAGAGAGGAGAGAGAGAGAGAGAGAGAGAGAGAGAGAGAGAGAATCATGATAACCATACGAAAATATTGTACAAGCGATATATAACGTCAATAAACAGATAGTAACAAAAGAGGGGAATGTTATCGTTTCTATTCTACTTATCATGAGAAATCATTGTGGTGAAACACAAAGATGACAGAGAGTAACAACAAAAAAGTTACTGAAGAGGGTTTGAAAATCATCAAGACTACTAAAAAAAAAAAAAAAAAAAAAAAAAAAAAAAAAAAAAAAAAAAAAAAAAAAAAAAAAAAAAAAAACACCCTTCTCTTCTACCCAAACAGAACGCAAACACAGGGAGGGGGGTGGGGGGACAAAAATAAAATCCGCATCAATCTGCCACAAACTGCTCCATATTGGACAAATGGAATCATACCGTCCAGTGGCTCTAAGGGCCTTGGAGAGAGCAATCCTGAGCTTTCACAATGGGATGGACCAGCATATCTCTTCAACAGCAATACCCTGACCATGACACGCTGACAGTGCTTTCTTGTAAAAAAAAAAAAAAAAGAGAAGGGACGGACAGATCAGTCAGGCGGTAAGGAACATCTTTCAGTGCCAGAACTTGCCGCGGGCTGAATTAGTTGCTACATGCCACAAATCCAAAGAGGACCTCTGGGAAACATAAAGAAACATTTATGATACGGTAGGTTAGAAAAATAGCACATAAATCATACCGGTGTCTTAAATGTTTATTTGTCTGTCTTTCATCATAATGCATGTATGTATGTATGTATGTGTGTGTATGTACGTATATGTATACATGTTCGTTTGTTTGTGTGTGTGTGTATGTATGTACTTATATCTGTATGTCAACAGGAATTAGCAGACCCACAGAAGTTTGGGTGAGTGTGTGTGTGTGTGTGTGTGTGTGTGTGGAATAAGTGTGTGTGTGTGTGTGTGTGTGTTGTGTGTGGTGTGGGTGGGGGGGGTGTGGTGTGGGTGTGTGTGTGCGCGCGCGCGCGTCAGTGTGTGTGGAGATAGGGGTAGAGGTGAGGGCTTGTATGTCTAACGAAACACCATAGAGCAAACTTCAACAACCCTTGCCTTACATACTCTTAACACAGCTGAAGCATTGTGGTTATTAAATACACAAATCTAGTGATGACTGGTTATAAATGCTTCCAAATATTATTATCCACCACTCCATCTGTAACAAAATACAAAACAAAACCATCCACAGTTTTGCCATAATAGCATAGTCTCTATATTACAGTACAGGGCTTTAAAAACTGCTTGTCCTCAACAGTCGATTTTCTGTTTTAACCTTGCTTGAAGATTTAATGTGACCACCATGTACCTTGACCTGGCCTAGCATTTTTGTGACAACATGATTACAACATCTCCATCCACAGAGTAATTATCTCTATGATCAAGATAAACGTCATTAGCTCTGTAGGTGAGTAAACTGTCCATGTCATAAAGAAACTTGATGCAAATAGAGACTGATATTGATCAAAAGAAAATAGCAGAGGTCTTAAAAAAAAAGAAAGGTTCCGCAGACCCCACTAGTTATAATCTTGAGCAGGTATAACACACACCATGCCAATAAAACCGCAGTACATCATCCTGTTGTGTGAATGTGTGAACCACTTCAAAGACCCTAAAGCCTTGACCAGCGACAGCCGGACATGACTAGCCGAATTCATACGGACAGGTTCGAGGAACATTTGTCGTCTGGCCCTGAAAGCTGAGAGCACGTGCAGTAGTTCGGAGTTTACGTCCCTTACCATGTTGCGGCGAGTGAGACGGCGGGTGTTGCCTGCCTTCGTCAATGACGCCCTTTTTCCTGCTCAGGGTCAGGACTGGGAATGGGTGGGAAGGGACGTCACCTTTCTCATCTGAAGCCTGCCTCCGTGTCCCGTGAGTCTTTGGGACATCATATTTTATGGCCTTTTTATTTGACATGAAAAACCATCAAAGAAACAGTAGATATCTATAAGAGAAAAAAAAAGGAAAGAAAAGCACTACCTTTCCCTCGCCACTTCTCCAGCATTAAAAAACAACAAAAGAATATAGGATGAGGTGAATGACTGAATACAACTGTTTCAAAGTCGGGCATGCAGGACCCCTTTACCCCCAACCCCTAGCACACACACACACACACACACACACACACACACACACACACACACACGCGCGCGCACGCGCGCGCTCGGACACGTACGCACGCACGCACACACGCACACACAAACACACACACACACACACACACACACACACACACACACACACTCACACACAGACATAAACACAGAGAGAGAGAGAGAGAGAGAGAGAGAGAAGAGCAATTGCTTATCATTCTGGTCTCTCTCTGTTTAACATCTTCCTCTGGCGATGGCGATGTCCGAAGTCACGTGACATGCGAAGTGGGTTATACTGTCTGCGCTGAGACGTTTTTGACCGGGTGGACATGAGGGCGAGTGGTTCCTTGAAAGGATTCCATCTTGGGGGTGGAGGGGTTGATTACCAGAGGTTTTTTTTTTAACACACAAACACATGGACAGCACGCCCTTACCGTTGCATGGTCATAAGGGGCGCTTTCGCTTGTATGCGGGCATACATTCCCATTCACACATCTACGTTCACTCACAAGCAGTTGACAGAAGGATGACGTCTTTCCCATCAAAGAAACCCTGTTGGTGGAGGGAGGTGTCTTTTTTGTTGTGTTTGTTGTTCTGTTCTGTTTTTTTTTTTTTAACTGTATCATCAGAAAATGCTTCAAACAAGTGGAGACAGGACAGGGTGCGTGGGGGGGGGGGGGGGGGAGGGGGGATGATTATGATCAGAATCATTATTTACAGTTTAAATACATACATACACACATGTACACATACACACAAACATACACACACAGCCCACCTCATGTGCGTGCTTGCTCATATATGCATGCCCTCACACGTAAAGGATCACTTGATATTGAATTGTCTTTGCTCTTAATGCAGTGCTTATTTCTCATACGAACAGTTTAATCCATGTATGTAGCCAGATCCTTAATGACATGGCCGTCGGTATTCATACTAATGTAGATAGATCCTTAATGGTATGGTCGTCGGTGTTTCATACTAATCCACCATTTTGCCATATGGAAAATAAGTTAGTGTGCAGCAAATTTTATTTTCACAGGCAATACAATGAAACGAAAGTATTTCAATCTTCGGTATCAGTTCTACAGCTGACAAAAATGTCATCTTGTCAACAGACAGACACAGAGGGTGTGAAGGCAGGGTCACACGCTTTGACTTCGAAAAAAGCCTGCAGAGGGAAACAGAGGTAAACACAGAAACAGATTCAGATAATGTGATTACATTTGGATGTCACCCTTTTGCCTAATCTTATAATCATGCCTTTATTTTCTTGCTCGATCCCGCTACACTACACACACACACACACACACACACACACACACACACACACTGGACAAAGGCGATGTTTGCCCTTTTCATCCTTTCTCAGGGCTTGCCCACAACCCGGCTGTCCTCTCATGTCTGTGGAACGTCCTCCGCTCCAGGCGATGGCGATGGCGACGTCAACAGTGAAGTGGC
>JADBJO010001379.1:405000-407500 GCA_016801955.1 Conus betulinus | reverse complement strand
CCGTCTGTCTGTCTGTTCCTCTCTCTGTCTCTGTCTCTGTCTCTCTCTCTCTCTCTCTCTCTCTCTCTCTCTCTCTCTCTCATCCACTCTGTACGTCTGTCTGCTGTCTGCCTATTTGTCTGTCTTTCTGTCTGTCAGACCCCCCCTCTCTCTCTCTCTCTCTCTCTCTCTCTCTCTCTCATCTCTCTACGTCTGTCTGTACGTCTGTCTGCTGTGTCAGACGCTCTCTCTCTCTCTCTCTCTCTCTCTCTCTCTCTCTCTCTCTCTCTCTCTCATATCCACTCTATACGTCTGTCTGCCTGTCAGACGGTCTCTCTCTCTCCCTCCCTCTCTCTCTCTCTCTCTCTCTCTCTCTCTCTCCTCTCCCTCTCTCTCTCTCTCTCTCTCTCTCTCTCTCTCTCTCTCTCTCTCACCTTCCCCTCTTGCCGTCCTCGCCACTCCTTGTCTTCCACTGTCATTGGCTACCAGCGGACAATCAATGCCAGAACATGGACGGAATTCCCAAATTAACTTGGGGACTCTTTCGTCTCGGGGCAATGACACGGGCAAAAGGGGGCAGTGACAGGGCACGTCACATCCTCGCACACCCTCTGCCGACCCTCATCTGCGGGTGGCGTCCCCTGACCGCAAGGTGGAGCTGTCCATTTCACGCATGCGCAGTCGTGAATTGATGCGAGGCGCGGGGAGGAGGTCCTGTGGCTGTAATGAGATTTGAGGGGTTAAATCGTGCAGTCAGTCGTCCTTCCGACTGCTGTCTGAATCAGTTTGGGGACAGGGGTTAATGTAGCTTTATGCGTTGGAAAACTTTATCCGCGATGCTGGTGGTAAGTGCGGCGTGTGTGTGTGTGTGTGTGTGTGTGTGTGTGTGTGTGTGTGTGTGTGTGTGTGCGTGTGTGTGTGTGTGTGCGTGCGTGCGTGCGTGCGTGCGTGTGTGTGTGCGTGCGTGCGCGCGTGTGTGTGTGTGTGTGTGTGTGTGCGCGCGCGCAAGCGCAAGCCCGCACGTGCGTGCGTGTGCTCCAACTCGTGTAGGAGAGCCAGGCAAACTATCAATGTATATCTTTCAATGAAATAAGTGAACATGGTGAATACTTCCAGCGAACTGGCGACCCAGCCTTCCTGTTACACAGCAGCAGCCGGATGCAGGACAAAGCCACCTGCCACAACGGTAGCTAGCACAGTGTGCAGGATCAACAAGAGGAACACGGAACGCGTGCAGATAAACATCTCTACCGCCGATACTTCAGCGATAGAGGATACCCAGTCAATGAGGTCCAGTCGTCTGTGTACCTGGGAAGATGGTCGATGGACATGGCAGAGGGAGAAGGAGGCCGCTAACCGAGTTTTCACTGCCATGATTGGCAAAGTATGAGCTGCCTTCGGTTTACTAATCTTCTGGATTTCTGGAGGAACCAGACAGTCACAAAACACTCTACTACATCTTCATTTTCAATGACAAAACAGGCCTGCTGTGGGGATGAGTCGTGGGGGAAAGCCAAAGAATATACAGACCTTCATTAAAGATTTATATGAGCTGCATTTTCAACATTCAGTGGTGGGGCAGAAGTTACTCACCACGTAGATCCTGTGGAGGAAGTGGGGGGGGGGGGGGGGGAGGGACGGACCACCCCCTCAGAAAACCAATATCCAGCACCACCGACCTGAACTGGCATGGGAGATGGAAAAGGGGAACAACCCACAAACAGCTGGGGAAGAGAGACGGAGGGATGCCGGGAAGGCGAGGTAAGGTAAATGTTGCTATAGCCCAGCCGACCGCAAAAGGTCATATCAGGGCTGTCACGGCGTTGACGTTAACTAACAAGTCACTAAAAGAATAAATCATTCACACAAGCCTTTGAAACACAACTTCTAAAAACACACCGGAAATGTTGTTACAAATCTATCTTCAGTGAAATCTTATATGAAAAAAAAAAAATCAATCTCTTTCAGAAATTCGAAGGTCACATCAGGTGGGACATCTCTGAATAAGTTTTCATGGAGTCTGCTGTAAAGTGTTTTGTTTCACATCAGCAAATTCCAACACTCTACAAGAATACGTTCCACTGTGAGTGGTATATGACCTGGAATGCACCACAGACCTTCTTCACCCTTTCAAAGATAAGAATGAGTGGCCGGTATACAAACGGCATAAGACTGTTTCTTCTTTACGACCGTCTCGGGAACATGGTCAAAAGTCTTTCAGGTTTGGGCGGATTTAGATAAATCGTTATCCGTCTGTGAGTTCCATTCCTTTGCCCAGAAGTTTTTGACATAATTCTGGGCTTTGGGTTTCGAAGAGTAAAAAGAAGAAAAGAAAAAGAAACACCCGAAGGTGCTAGGGAGGACCCAGAGAAGCACTGTCTTCACCCGCCTTTTGAGCAGTCCTGTACCACCCTTGGAGGCCTGCGCTGTGTTGACGATGGGTACAGGCACGCACAGGACACTGTGCTAGGCTTTGGGTTTCGAAGAGTAAAGGAGTCATTTAGGAGAGACAGAAAGGACA